>PVKS010011728.1:0-55862 GCA_004027875.1 Aplodontia rufa | reverse complement strand
GGGAGAGAGCTCTCGTACTTTGCTGCTGGACCTGGTGTCCCTGCTCCTTTGAAGATGAGCTCTTGTCAGCAGCTGAACCTGCCTGTGCTTTGCTCCTGAACTTCCCAGCCTTCAGAACTGTAAGAAATTGCTGTCTATGTTTGTTCTGAAGTAGAGTCTTGTAGCGTTGCCTTGACTTGTTTGAGATTACTTAATGTTAGGCATTTTGTCGTAGCGGTACAAATGAACGTTGCCTTGAAAAAGAGATGTAAAGTATGGGTATATAAAACGGAAAAGTAAAGTTTGGACAAGGAAAGACCGTTTTAGGTTTCCGGCCTTTGGTTTTTCTCATCCCCAGCCCGTCCCTCAGGTCAGAACCCGGCCGGACCGGGACAGAGTGATACAATAACACAGAAGGGATTAACACCCTGGAATATTGTTGTGGTATTGTGTAGCTGGCAACCCTCCTCATGCTAATTATCAGAAGGCATTCTTATTAACTCATCTTTCAAACCTGTAATGACAGTGAGAAAGGAGAGAGGAGGGAGAAGGAAGGGAAGGAAGTGAAGCTTGGTACCCTGACAAGGACTGGCTGCCTCTGAGCAGCGATATCCCCCTCGGAGTCTGCATGGAAAAGCACCCGAAAACTTTTTCTGTTGGGCAAGCGGTAAACCTCCAGGTATAGCCATATTAAATGATGAACACTCTCCTCCAGTGCCACCTGTGTCCTTCTGAAGGGAGATTTTTTTTTTTGGTGTAATATCTTGAGTAGTAAAACCATACACAATGTGGTATTTAAATACAGTAGTAAAAGTGACTTTGTCATGCATTTTGGTGGAATGTTATGAATATCTCAAATGCTTTTTGGCACCTTTTCAGAAGATCACTGTCAAGATGTTTTTGAATTTACTTTTAATTGTTTTAAAGAGAGAGGGACAGTGAGAGAGACAGAGAAAGACAGAAACAACTTTAATTTTTCACATGGCCTTAATTGCTCTAATACTCAGTTGTGTACGTGGTGCTGGGGTTTGAACCCAGGTCCTCATGCTTACCAGGCAAGCACCGAAACCACTGAGCCACCGCTCCAGCCCTGATGCTTTTGAATTTAAATAAAAAACATGTTGTCTTTGTAAATGGTGTTTTGGTATCCGGGATTTTAAATACTTCTCAGGTGCCGAGGAAAACAAGATATAGGAGCTAGATGCTCTGCACAGCTGAGATGGGGGTGCTCACAGCAGAGGCTGGTTCTGGAATACCCAGATGTGCCTGGCCATCATATTTTTTTTAAGAATATGTATGCCATTTTTTATTTTTATTGAGAAATTTATTTGTTGAATAATCATACAAGTTTTTAACAAAATAATATAAAATGCATATAGATTCTGAAGATTAGATTTACCCCCAAGAGTGCCCCCCAATTACCTACTCTTATCCCTCCCTTCCCCTTCCCACAATATCTCTAAAAAAGTATTAGGTTGTATACCATTACACCTTATCTGGATTTAACACATGATAATGGACCACCTTTCTCAATGGCCAGGGTCTAGATCCAGCCTCCACAGATGAGTGGAGACTTTCAACCCTTGGTTCCCTGGGTTATGCTGATTTCACTCGGCATAATTTCTTCCATAGTCATCCATTTACCTTCAAAGGTTGCAATATCATTGTTTCTAATTGCTGAGAAAGTGCTCTAAATCACTAGTAATCAGAGAAATGCAAATGAAAACTGCATTAAGATATCACCTTATGCCAGTCAGAATGGCAAAAATGAAGAAAATAAACAATAATAGATGTGGCCATCATATCTTAAAACTGTCTTGACACAAAGCAGCCATCTCCGGGGCGATGGTGATTTTTCAGTGTAGCACTGTGGAGTGGTACAGCAGATGGCATTCTGTCAACGGACAAACTTCCTTCCCTGAGGTGCTGATGCTCTAGGAGAGGTGCGTGGAGGAACAGAGCAAACGCTAGCTTGTCATGAGCTCATCACAGTCTCAACAGGGAATACAGAGATACAAGGTGATCCAAGGACAGAATTTTACCTTCAATTCAGAATCTCTTGTTTGGGGACTAGTACTCAGTGTTACTTGTATGAAATAGAAGAAGCAGATACTTTTCTGTTGATCACATAACGGGGCACTGCAATTGATGACCCCACTTATCCTCTTCTTTCCTCCTTTTGACCCCAACCTACCTCATCTTGCTAATACAAAGGCAATTCATAAATGGGTCCATTAATTTGGGCACAGAGGTGGTTGGCAGTCAGATGATTCTGCCATCTGTTTAGGGCAGTGACAACTTTTGGTGGTTTCTGAGTTTGTTGTTTGGCTGTAAGAAATAAAACAATTATTTTGCTGCCTGACTCCTCCTTAAAAAGCTGAATGTGATACACCTGAGGTCAGGAATTCATGGATGTGCTTAGAGTTTCTGCAAAATTATATGTGGTATTGTAGTAGTGTGTGGGTATATTTAAATTTTTGTGTAGAGTTTTTAGCTTTCAGCAAGTTTTCAAGTATGTCTATAACCTATAAAGCTTAATGATCCTGATTTGCCTATCCTTACCACTCCTTCCCGCCCATTCAAATCTTCTGTCTTCCAGAGTTCAATCTCATCATTCATGAATATTCTCTAACTGTTCTGATTCACAAGGAATACTTGTACTGCAGAACTTCAGGGAAGAAATCACAGCTGTAGTGTCACAGAGGAGAGTTGATGGGTGAGGGGATTGAGAGAAGGAAGTGACATGGTTAGGGTGTCAGGAAATCCTTCCCATAAAGTGAAGCTGGGGCAGAGGTCCAAGTAAGGGTAGTAAGAAATCTGCGAAGAGGGAGGGGAAGAGCATTTGCTTAATACGCATTTTTTTTTTTAAAAGAAAGAGGGACAGTGAGAGAGACAGAGAAAGAGAGAAACAACTTCATTTAGTTTTTCACATGGCCTTAGTTGCTCCAACACTCAGTTGTTTACGTGGTGCTGGGGTTTGAACCCGGGTCCTCGTGCTTGCCAGGCAAGCGCCGAAACCGCTGAGCCACCGCTCCAGCCCCTTAATACGCATTTTGAGTTTATGAACATATTTGATTTAATTGAAGTCTGTAGAAAATACTTGGATATTTATATAACAGTGGTCATTGCACTTGAACATGTGAACAGCAGGGCTAGGGCACCCAGTTCTTGCCGAAAATAATTCTCATAACTAAAGGTCACTTTCACTCTGAAATAAAAAATATTTTTCATGACTGTTTTCATTTGTAATTTATTTAAGGTAAACATCTAGGTCCTATTCCTGAGATTCTGAGCTATTTCACTGGATAAAAACCATACCTCATGATTTTAATGAGGAATCAATGTTGAAAACATTAACAGGATTTTTAAAAAGGCTACTGTTGAGAAGGGCAAAGGAACTGAATAGTATCACACACTACTGCTGAGGGTTAAAATGTAAATTCTGAACTTTCCAGAATACCATTTGATGGTACATTTCAAAAACTTTAAATTTTTGAATATTTTTTGCCCTGTAGCAATTCCATTTGATGGTCTTTGCTAAAGAAAGCATCCAAAATATGGACCAATATTGTTTACAAAGTATCTCTTCAGATTATTTCTATGACAGAATAATTAGTAATAATTTAAATGTTTGGAAATAGGTTTGGGCTGATTTTATCAGTTTTCTATAATAATATACAACTTTTAGAGATGGTGTTGTAAAATTCTTAGTGACATGTAAAGATGTTCAAGATATAAAGCAAGAAAAACAGGTGCAAAACACTATTGAAACACCCGTATTCAAGAAAGAATTGGAAAATCACACAACAAAATATTTAACTGCATCACTGTTAAAATTGTAGAATTGCCCGGTCCCAGCCAGCAGGAACCGGACGGCTCTCATTTGGCGTTTGACTGAGATTAAAATAGACCCACTGGTCTTAAGTTCCCCAAGCACTTTATTTCTCCCTTTACCGCGGCTAAAGGCCTCCAAGCGCTTCCCGCCTTCCCTCTTTCTGAGTAAAGGCTATTAACGTTTGGAGTCCTTGTTTCTATTTGCCATACTAGGGTCCCTATTTCTGCAGCCAAGGCTCTTACTACCTGCATCTTCTACTGCTGCTGATCTCTCCACTGTCACTGCTGCTGCTGCTGCTTCTACTTCGCTGCTTTTATACTTCTGTGCTTCTACTTCTCTGACATGCTTCTCTGCTTTCCTCCTGATTGCTTTCTCTCTGACTAGTAGCTACTCTCTTTATTCATCCATTACAACAACCAATAGGGGTACAGTGCAAACACGTTTATCCAATTGTAACCAATGACTGGCCAAATAGCTTAGTCATGCGGTCAGGCAATTTGCTAATTACAAGCCAGCTGGGCCCTTTAGAGTTGTTTACCACCAATTCTTTTACCAGCCAGCTGGGCCTCATGTTGGGGTTGATCCCCAACAAGAATGAGTTTCATTTTCTTTTTTCTAAAAATCTTTACAATAAGCATGCATTAATTCATATAGAAGAGTTACAATCTGTTTTTTGTTTATTTGGTTTGAACCCAGAGGTGCTTTACCACTGAGCCGCATCCCCAGCCCTCTTCATTATTTATTGTGAGACAGGGTCTTGTTAAATTGCTGAGAGTCTCACTAAGTTTCTAGACTGGCCTCAAATTTGTGATACTCCTTCCTCAGCCTCTCAAGTCACTGGGATTATAGCCCTGTGCCATTGGCCTGGGAAAAAGTTACAATTTTCACAAGAACTTTAGTGAAGGGATTCAGGCATTGTCAGAAGGATAAATGCCTCACCACATGAGATATACTTCAAAAGACAATATGAAAGAGAAATTCCAACTGGGGTGAAGACCAGACGGTCTGAGTGCCTTAATAAACATGGACTCCTTTATTGCATTCCCCAGGCAGCTCTGATGTAGGCATTAACTAACAGGCTTTGGGGGTTCTGAGTTTAGCCGTGCAGCATCTTGGTTGTTTTAAAGGTCTTTCCTTTCGAAGTGTCTCATGTTTTTGGAGATAGTCTCAGAGAATCTCAGGCAATGTTTATTTTGGGAAGCTTAGTCCTACAACTTGGTGGGTTGGAGTTCAATGATAACTATACCACTGGGCTTCTGGGGGACTGGAAAGCCATCAGGACAGAAAGCAGGTCGAGCAGCCAGGGCGCCTCTCCTGAAGCAGGTGTGTGAGCACCCTCTGCTGATTCCTCTAAAGCTGCTCAGTACTTACTTCATCTTTTTCAGGAAGCTTCTACTGTCTCCTGTCTTCTCTTCCTCTCACTCCATTCACTTCTGTTCTCTCCTTTCTCTCCTCACATTGTTCTCCTTCTCCTCCCGAATCTTTCCTTCACTCTTAGTAGCTAATCCTGGATGGTCATCCTGCCAGAACTCATGTACTCCTTAGACCAGCCTAGAAGTATCTGCCTTTGGTCATGCATCAGTCCATGGTCCAGTCCTCTATGCCAGGGCAGCAGGACCACATGTTACAGAAAATGGCCTATGCTGAAGAAACCACAAGTTGATCCATCCATTCATTCACGTAAGTGTTATTGAGCAATTCCTCTGTCTCATGTACTATGTCCTCTCAGAAGCAGCTGTAGCTCTGGAAGGTCCTCCAAGCATGTTGGAATGTTCTGTGATATTTCCTTATATCTAGGTTCAGCATTTAGACCTTAGCAGACACAGCTTATTGATTTCAATGAGGAAATGGTCACCAAGAAGAAGAGGCAAGCTTTCTTTGTGTTCAGCATATTCTCTTCTTTCTTTGTTGGGCCTCTGCTCTGATCAACAATCCATTCCTCCCTGAGGGGGTGGGGGCCTTGCAGGAAGGCTGGTAAATAACTTCTCATTTCCACAGCTGCCTATTTGATTCTAGGTACAAACAGTCTTGACTATTCTTTGCTTGGTTGGTTTCTTGGTTCCTTCTTTCCTTCCTTCCTTCCTCTTGACACTTGACAGTGGCTTGATTATGGAAGCAGTTAAGGGATTTCCCCCTTTGCATACCTATTTTATTTCATTTATTTATTTTTAAAAGAGAGTGAATCAATTTTATTTTTTCATCTGGCCTTTGGTTCTCCCACACTTAGTTGTGTATGTGGTGCTGGGGTTTAAACCTGGGTCCTCACACATGCCAGGCAAGCACTGTACCACTAAACTATTGCTCCAGCTTGTTTTATTTTATTTTTAAAGAGGGGTGTGGGGGAGAGAGAGAATCTATTTAGTTTGTCATGTGGCTTTCATTGCTCTGGTTGCCTATTTTATTTTAATTGTATAATGAAAGTAAGTTTTACTTGCTCATTTCTGTTCAGCAGTCTAGGGTGGTCCTTATCTGGTGGAGGGGTAAAGCCATGCCTTTGCTTTGGGGCTAAGGCTGTCAGCACCAGCTTAGTGTGGGGTTGGGGCAGATGGTCTGATGTAGCTAGGTTGGCCAGGCACAAGAAGGAAATCGCCTATAGGGAGCAGATGCCAGTGCCCTCTCTCTGCACCTGTTTTCTTTTTGCACCGCATACATGTAGGCTTTATGGATTCCTTCTTTGGGGCAGCAATACTCTTTTCACATCATAGAAGATGAAGGCTCAGAGGATAGGTGTCTCTCGTGTAGCCCAGAAGTTGTGCTTTTGGACCTTGAAGCTTGTAATCTTACTATCCAGGCTTCCCACTGCTCTCTTCTAAGCAACTTTCTTCTCTGAATTGGCCCCACCCTTCAGCTGTAGTCCATAGAGCCCAGGAAGACCTCCTTGGAAGGAAACCAGGTCTGGATTCATTTTGCAGGAAAATGGAGCGCACATGCTACTTTTTACATTTCCCTCCTATGCTCTGAATTGGGGAATTTCTGGTCCATATTCAGATGGTTGATTTCCTTAGAGAGATGCAGCCAGACACAAAGCTGAAGAAAGGTATAAGAATATTCCATAGTGATAAAGCTCCATGAAATAGGCAGAGGATAAAACACCCTCCATCCATGCCTAGGAATGGACAAGTGTTCAGTACAAAAATCATTACTATGCCTTTTGTCTGACGGTGACAGTTCCAGATTCTATTCATAGGTTGTCTACTTACCTGTGGTCTGAAACATGTTATTTAATCCATCAGAGTTTCTGTTTCTTCATCTGTCCCGTGGGAATAAATGATACTACCTCTCTTACAGTTGAAATGGTTATTCATTCATTCCCTAGCAGACATACAATGAATATTAACTACTTTTATAGATAACACTAAATACTATGATTTTTAACAATATCAATTTTCTTCATTACAACTGCTCTCAGTGAGATAGCTTAACTTTACTACTGCCTAACTTTATCCAATGCCTCCAAATATTCTCATTGCTTAAGAGTTTCTATCTTAGGAACCATTTGCACTATTGGTGGGACTGTGGTACGATAGCTATGGGAATCAGTATGGAGGTTCCAGGGTGATTTCATATGACCCACTTATACCACTGTTTAGTATTTATCTTAAAGAATTGATGTCATGTGGCATGATATATGCATATCCATGTTTATAGCAGCACAACTCACAATACCTAAACTATGGAATCAGCCTAGGTATCCATCAGTTGATGAATGGATAAAGAAAATGTGATATAAATACACAAAGGAATTGTATTCAGCTATAAAGTAATGAAATTGTCATTTGTAGGAAAACGGATGGAACTAGAGACCATTATGTTAAGTTAAATAAATCAAGCTCAGGAGGTCAAGGGTTGTAAGTGTTCTCTTATATGTGGAAGCTACAGGGGGACAAGGAAAGGGATGGGGGAAAGGGCAGGGATGTCATGAAAATCAAAGGGAGGTCAGTAGAAGAAAGGGACCAGGATTTGGCAGAGGGGAGATTTTCGGGAGTGATGTTACCAAATTGTTAAATTGTGTGTATGTATGAATATGTAACAACAAATCACACGTTTATATACAACTATAATGTACCAGTAAAATGTGGGAAAAAAGGATTTTTACCTTAGAATGACATTTCACTTATTCTAAACAGTAAATCCTGACCGCTGAATCTAAACTATCTCCAGACACTCCTTTCTCTTTTATTCAAACCTCTGAATTTACTTAGGATTTTTAAGCACTGTCCATATTATATATTTGTTTGTTTATTGGTCATTTGCTTTCCCACACCAGTATTTAAACTCAAGGGAAATGGCCTCTAGTCTCGTTTATTCACTGCAGTACTCACAGATCTTAGAGTGCTACTTCAGTACAGTAACTTGTGCAATAAATTTGTGTTGATGAGTAGATAAAAAAAAAAGAGAAATGTATGAATGAATGAAAAATGGAAGGCTGCAATCTAAGTACTATGGGAGAAACAAAGGTAAATTTGACTAACTCCTTCTAAGGGGCTTGAAATCTAGTTTCAGAGGTGTGAGAGCATGTTAAAGGCTAGCAGAGGGGAACAAGTAATGGATATGTAAAAGATTTCTGTGGAAATTCATGAGACGAAAAGATAACTTTCTGCTAGAGGAACAGATACTTCTTCCTGGAGGGAGGGCATTTGTTCTTACTTGAAGGGCATGAGAGCTGTGCATGTGAAGAGATGAAGGGCATTCCAGGTGAAGGAGACTACAGGAGAGAATCCAGACAAGGGAGACTTGAAGGACATGCATGGGTTGCCAGTGAGACATTCCCTGATAATGCCACCCACCCCTCTGCTCCTGCTGGGAAGCCAAACCACAAAGCCTCTTCCTTGCTCCTGAGTAAAGAAAAGACTGTCCTGGATCCTCTAAACAATGCACACTCCTGAAACCGCCCTTTTGACTAATAGAAGGCTATTTTTGGAATTTGAAACCAGAAGAGAAATTTGAAGCAGCAATCTGAGTCATTCCCTGTTATTCTTGTTAATTACCACAATTCTGCTTGAGGGAAACCTCACTATTGCTAAGTAATATAAATAGATAAGACCCACAAAACAAAGTGGATAATTGTTATGAAGCTTGAAGGCGGGTTTGGAAGATGAGACTGAGATGAAAAGGAAAATCTCAGAAAAGAAAATCTAGTAATAAATGTAAATAGTCTGGTATTCTTAATGCCTTCACTCAGAGACCAAAGAAATTAAAACAAATATTGTTTGCAATTCAGATTTTTATTGTATTTTTGTTTATTTCAATTAAAATAACTTGTTAGTAAATTTCCATTTGAAGAGTTTTAATGCTGGCTAAATCATGAGGCTTTCTAATGGGAGAGGCCATCATACCTAGTAGATTAATGGAAGAAAAATTCAGACTTTGGAACTCCTTTTGCAGAGAGTAGTTGCCATCAAGGCTGCAGACATAAACCAACTGATTGAAGCTGCAAAGTGATAATTCAGCAGATGTTAAGGATAGAAAGTAGTTGTAGAGCTCTGAAGAATAGTTAGCTTATTGAAGGTTAGTCTATGCTAACAGATACTAGCTATTGTACTAGCACTTTAAGAACAATTGCGTTTTCTTCCTATTTTTTCCTTTGCTTTCTTCTCCTGTTCAGTCCTAGCCATTCTTTGCTTTACTTTGTCTTTCTACCTTTAATTTTACATGTACTTTTGTATGAATTTCATTTTCCTTTCAATTTTTCTTTCTCTACCTTTTTTTCTTGCTCTTTCTGGTTATATTTCCATTCTGATTCTTTCCTGTGTTCCTTTTTTCTTCTTCCTTCCTTTCTCTTCTTTTTTCCTTTCCTATACCTGCAAAATAATATGGCCATGATAAAGTATATTTAGGTATTATTTATTTAATGGGATATGATTTTCCATATTTTGACATTTTTAATCATTTTAGTTTAAACTTTTCTCATTTTTCTCTCTTGAAGTTTATTGACTCTTTAGGCATATCACAGAACTTTATGAGCTATTACTATGCCCCAGGGACTGCACTAGGTGGAAAAGCCAGAAAAATACAATACTTCTTCCTAGACTTTTAATTACTCTTCTCATCGGGAGACTTGGGCTTGTGAGCCTATAATGCACTGCGTTGACTATCAAGTACTCTACAACAGATAGGAATTCTGGTCAAGTGAGAAGCAAAGAATGTTTCTTTAATCATAGCAGGATTACTTCCCTTCTGGGAAGGTAGAGAAGCCAACACCACTGAGGTTGGGGGTAGGGGCGCCTCTACCACAGTTAAGTGTGGGGACTCAACTTCTGGCAGAATAAACTCATCAGGATTTAGTAGTTAAGTGTCCCTAGCCTCTTCAGGCTCCTCCCATACTTCACCATGCCAACGTACAGGATCCCATTCTCTTCCAAGTGGTGCCCTCACCTTTAACTGCAGATACCTTTTGAGGCTGAGCATTAAACTTGTGTCTTAATTCAGCCAATTGCACTATGAGGGTTTGTGTTTGGCTTTTAGCAACCTCAGTTCTGTGGCTATAAGATGTAAGATTCTCTCTGAGCAAACCAAGAAGCTTTTAGCATGGTTATGTGTATCTGGAGCTGTTCTTTCTCCTTTGTTACTTTGTTCAATGAAGCCAGAAGCAACTAGTCAGCCATCGTATTTCTTAGTCTTCCAAAAATGTTCAAAAGTCTCACGTGTAAGTGGTGAACTGAGAGCATCAAATGTGTTTATTTTATGAATCTCTTTAAATAGTTCACATCATGGAATATCAGTGTTCTCCATAATACCACTGGGAAAGACTCTAGCAACTTGAGACTTAACCAATTTAGATGGCCAACTCCATAAACCACAAAACCAACCAAGGAAGTTCATTCTTACTATTCTGTTTCTCCAAACCACTCTCAGTACCAATTGCATTAGTCAGGGTTCTCTAGGGGAACAGGATATAAATATTAGGTTGACTTACACACCAGAGGCTGGATGGTCCCACAATGGCCGGCTGCAGGCACCAGAAGAACCAGTAGCTGTGTAGTCAAGATGTTGAAACCTTAGATCCAAGGGATCAACAATGTTATCCACATCTGGACTGAAGGCCTGGAAAGTCCCTGCAGAATGGTTGGGCAGAATTCACTCGGGAATTGTGAAGGAGCTAGAGTCTCATGACCAGAGAAGCAATCAAGAACCATTCAAGATTCAGACTTGTTATCTGCTAAATATATCACAATTCCTCCCACAAATTCCAGGAATCTGCAAAAGCTGCTAAACCACATGAATTAACTATGCCTGAGAATGTTGAGCAGTTTCCCTTTGGCCCTAAACAAATTTTTTTTTCCTGGAATGCTAGTGTCATTTATTATTTATTTAAGAGAGAGAGAGAGAGAGAGAGAGAACTAATTAGCTTTTCACGTGGCTTTCATTGCTCTGAGACAGTTGTGTACGTGGTGCTGGGGTTCGAACTCATATACTTGCACATGCCAGGCAAGCGCCGTAACTGTTGAGCCAGCACTCCAGCCCTGCTAGTGTCCTTTATGAAAAGGTGTTCCAAGCAATGAGTAACTGAGATCCTTCTGGACTTTTTTTTTTTCCTCCAGATTTTGCCTTCAGGGATAAAAGATGTGCAAATAACTGGCCAGAAATTCAGTGCTAACTAAGAGTTCTGTTCTGGTTTTCACAGCAGCAGTTCAGAGAATCATGAGAAGAAAGAAAATTCTCCACTAAAGCAGAATTTCCCGAACTGTTTCAGGAGATGTTAATAGATGTTAAAAAACAAAAAAAAGCAGTCTGTAGTCAAATAGTTTGGAAACAGGTTGAAAACCAGGTTATAAGTAGTGTATAGGACCATATGCTAATAAGTGCCAAAATTCTTCCAGTGGGGATACATTAGGAAGCATTTCCAAAGTGATTTTACCTTGGGCTTTTTGTTTTTTCCCTTCATGAGTAAGAATTGGGGAGTTCTTGATGCAAAAGTCAGTAGTTTTTCCCTACACATAATTTTATTATTTCCTCCCTTGAACCTCTGCTCTGAAGAAAATACTAGTAACTCCTTTAAGGTGATGCCTATCTTATCCACAGCAGCAGAAGAGAGAACAAGTCAAGCTGGTTTCTGGGCTCCTTTCCCAAACTCACTGCTCAGCCTACATGAATTCATATTTGGCAAACACAAACAAGCTTCCTAACCTCTCTGAATTTCTTCTCCCTTCCTTTACATTTCAGCCAGGGCAGTTAAAGGAATACATGTATTGTTGGTTAATCTGGAAGACCTCACCTTTCTCAGGGACATTTGGATTTGGTTAGGGAACTGGAAAAATGAATCTGAAGATTGCTTTTGTAGCATTTTATCAAACGTGAAAAATCTTGTTTGGAAATACATGGGTTAACGGAGAGCCCCAAGTTCCCGTAGATCAGTCCTACAGTGTGACTCCGTGACTTTCAGCTAGACCTTTGCGTGAATTTTGGTTTCCCATTTTTCTCTCTAGAAAGGGCTGCTCGGGGTAGATTAGAGGGCCAAACTAGGACATGGGAGTCAATTGGTACTCACCCCTTCAGAAAAGAGCCATCTGGAGGCCTAATCTTGTGTCTTAAAAAATTGGCAAGTTTCTTTTTAGAAGACTGCATTTGATAATGTTTAATGAATTCCTCCTATGCAGCTTGACTTTTATGGAGCTCTAGACAGTCATGCAAAATTTGGGGAAATGGCAGGATTAAAATGTTTCTGGGTAAATCCACAATTAAAGTTGTTTTCTTCCAACCCCTGTATCCTGAGAAAGTGTCTTCTGAGTAAAGATTGAAGCATAAATGGACTAAACAACCAATATAAAAACTTTAGCTATGTGGGGAAAAAAAATCCAGGGTTAGTTAAATGACCTGTGTAAATTATTTAGTACAACTTATATAACTAAGTTTTTCTGTATGGCACCTCTGACCTCCATGGTGTTAGGTTTCAGCCAGTTAAACCACTAGAAAAATAACTAGGTGAGCAGTGAATGTTTGCAAGAATTCTTAATTGCAAAGAAGCACAAGGGTCTTTGCTTTGAGGATGGAGGGTTTGAGAGGTTATCTGTATGTTTTCTTCCGAATCTTTAAAATCTACCTGTATTGTATTTGTCAGAGGCTCCAAATTTTGTAGAGACCAATATGCAAATTCCTTGTTAAGTCCAGCTGTGGTAAATAGAAATTCCAGGACTAGAAATTTGGGGATAAAAGAAGATAAAATGAAGTGAAAATAAATTTGAATGGAGCACTGATTTTTACTGTCACTTTCTGAAATACTTAGTTATCATAGTTTTATGAATTCTTGAGGATCCCTAGATATGAAATATATTTTTCACTAAATATAAATAAAATCATGAGAGAAATTTCATAAACTTTCTTCAGTTTTCTACTTTACAACCTACACTAGTTACGGTAATCACATCTTGATGGTGCTTAGTTTAATAGAACTAACATGTGTTCTCCTGCAAAGCATGAATGAGGTACTTGGTTTCCTGAGCATTGCGTATATAGGAAGCAGAAGGGAGGAGCAGCATTTGGGGAAAGCTGGAGGACGCTGCACATTCTGCCAAGGAATGTTAAGGGTGTGTGAGGGTTTATGCCACAGTGACTTGAAGGCTAGTTGCGAGCTTCATAGAAACATCCTTGATACCATTAGTGAAATAGGAAGGTGAGTGTTATTCTGAGAACACCAATCCATCTGTTGCAGAGACTGCTGTGGGTTCATGGGAAGTGCAGTTCTGCATCACTTGACTCTGGCTGCTTCTGCTTCTAACAATTACCATGACCCCCAACCTAGCTTTTGTTGAGCAGTTAAGAGTTTAAGCAGAACCTAAGTGGGGCCTAGAGATGCAGATTCCCTCTTCTGTTATCTTGGTGAAATGGAAGGTAGGGACCCATGTGGGACACAGGAACTATATGTGGATTTGACTCTATTGCTTCCTCACGGCAGAAGACTGTACAGCCTTCAGTCAGGACAACCACAGGAGCTGAAGAACTTAGTGACAGATGGCTTTTTCCTTATGTAAAGAGCACAGTTTGCTGTTGGTGAATTTGGATGTTATGCAATCATCTAGATGTCTAATAAGATGGTATAGGGCAACTGTATCAAAATGTAAGAGGATGAATTTTTGTCATTTACTGTTCTGAAGATGGGAAGCGGAACTATTCATTGACTACTGATAAGAAAGGGTGCCATCTAGAGGAACTGCTTAGAACTTCACTGAAGTACCCAGAACCATCTTACTGTGACCTTCAGCGGTGTCCTTGTGACTGTGGTGCTCCTGAGTGAGAAAAGGGGAAAGGGAGTGGTGGGCACTGCCATTTGGTGACAGAGTCAGGTTGCGTGAGGGCTAAATCATGCTGACACGGAGTGAAGGCCTAGATTTCACTTACTGCCTAAATAATGTCCTTTCTCCATCTTTCCAAGATGATGTCAGTCACCTGATGGCTTTTATGTTCTGGTGATTTGCTTTCAGTCTTTTGGATTTGATTTTTGTTGTTGTTGAACAGATCCAGAATGTTTAGAAATCATCTTTCCTCCTTTCCTTTGCATTAGGAAAGGTTATGGTTAAGGAGATGCATGTCATTATAAAAACCTCTAGGGGAGGGAAATTATAAAATATAAATAACAATACAGGAAGTACAAATCATCTCTAATTCTGCTTTAACACCTGTAATTTGATTAATTGTCATGTTCCTAAAGGTTTCTGAGAATTAGTTTTTTCCCCCCATCTTGAATCATACTTTTCACTGGATTAAAATATTTCCCGGCTTTGTTCTGGCATTCACTCTCCAATCCACTGGCTCACAATAAGCCATAGATTTGGGTAAAAGCCCAAAAAGAGTTTTGAAGTCAGCACAACATGTCAGTATTATCATGTTGTAGATGTGTGAACAGGATTTTTTGTAGGAAACCAAATAGCATATTGATAATGATTTCACGATAGTTATGAAAATACAATGGTCAGCAACTTCAGAGGCAGTGACCAAGGTAAAAGCCCCTCTCAGAGAAACTCAAATGAAGTTGACAACAGACTCTGGATTCTAGATTCCTAAGGAATTTCTAAAACAAATAGCTTTCTCTGCAAGAGAGAAAACAGACACGTGTTGAGTTCAATATCTGTTCTATTGGATTTTTCTGCTGTGACATTCACATAAGAAATCAAGTAGACGCCTTTGTTCTTTGGAGAAAGTCTGACTCTCATGGTAGATATTTCTGGATTCTGTCAAAATAGGTGAGTCACAGTGAAGCAGTGGAAACTCTGAAATCTTCAATGATAATCTCTTCAGAAATTTGTTCGGGATGATCTCTACCCTTGAAATGATGATTAGTGTTATTCAGCTTATCAACTACACATAAAATATTTATTATGTCATTTGTCTCCAAACTTCAGTAACTACTTGTAAAAGCTGAGTTTGTTTGCCTCATTCTTTCAGTTAATTAAAAAGAGGATTTTTTATAGCCTCAAGTGTAGTGTAATTAATAACAGGCCTTTCTTCCTCCTGTTTTTTAATTACCATCTTTGCATGGCAATGTTGGACCTCTTTCTTTTTATTGACTATTTATGCATAGTTTCCTGAGCCTGGCTCTATGGCTGTTAATTAGAAAATAAAGAATTTTTATATATTAGCTACTTTCAGCAGAAGAGTAAAATTGCCTGATTGGGGTTTATTTCCCCTTCATTTTTCCCAGTGATAAGGGAAACATCCTGCCAGATAATATTTTCCCTTTCAAAGCATGTTATATACAAAAATTTAGGAAGACTGAAATGAGAATTCCAAATTAATTTTGTGTTCTGTCACTCTGATTGTTGCATGGAGAAGGCAGAAATTCTCAGGGTTTTACAGTGCTCTCCCCAGAGCTCTTGATATTTCCAATTCATTAAATAAATATATATATGTTTCTTCACTTACTGATCAATATAATAAGAGGAACTAATCATATTTCATGGAGGGGTGAAGAAGAGAAAAGCAAAAAGCAAACAATAATTAGATATTTTGGAAATATAAAGTTTCGAATAATTAAAATCCTGGGGTAAATCCTTGGTGTCGCTTTTGCGCAATATTTAACAGGTACATGTGGTCAGTAGAAGTAGGTTCACTGCAGGTGCAGATGCACATCTGGGAAGGCTCTCAGAGGCGTGGGTAACCACACCATCAGCCCAGCCATGACGGCAACACTTCCATACGTACATGCTTCCCTCCTTATTCCTTCCGTCCCTTAAAAATGGAGAGGAGGTCTCAGATGGCAGGGGAATTTGCTCTTATCCTCGCAGCCATATCCCGAAGCAGTCTTACAAATAAGAATGTGTATTCATCTTGAGATGATAAATGCCTTTAGTAGGAATATATTGCCAATGTTGAAAGTTACTCCAAAAAGAAATGGGAACATTGAATTTTTAATTTAATCATCATAATCTGCAGATACTGATTTTACATTGTAGAGATTTAAGAAAATTACCCATTGAGTGGCAAAGTTAAAAGTCAGATCAACTTTGCCTCCTTGCAAGGCTTTTTCTCCTGCTCTGTGACTGAGATGAGAAGTGTGAGGCTGCCTGGGTCAGCAGTGTTTCCTTCTTCCCTAGGAAGGTAAAACCAAGTCAGCTTTTCACTTGGCCTGATGTCTGCTGGTAGACTCACAGATGCGAATCCACTGACGGAGAGTGGAGTTCTCTGGAAGCCTTAAGGCTGAGCTGGGTGGTTTGCTATCTCAGTATCAAGCAAATTTGCTTGTCTGTCTTCTCTTTCACACATATCTTCAGGCCATGTGTGTGTTCTGAAGTAGCCCACCATACAACCCTGCTATTCCACTCCTGGGAATCTTTCCAGGGGGATTTAGAATCAGCACATTATAGTGACACAGCAATATCTATGTTCATAGCAGCTCAATTCACTATTGCTAGGCTATGGAAACAACCCAGATGTCCCTCACTGGATGAATGGATCCAAAAACTGTGGTACATTTATACCGTGGAATTTTACACAACAATTAGAAACAATGATATTGCAGCCTTTGAAGGTAAATGGATGGCTATGGAAGAAATTAAGCTGAGTAAAATCAGCTTAACCCAGAGAACCAAGGATTGAATGTCTCCACTCATCTGTGGAGGTTGGGACTAGACCCTGGCCAGTGAGAAAGTTAGTCTTTTATCATGTGCTAAATCCAGATAAGATTTAATGCTATACAACATAATCCTTTTTTAGAGATATTGTGGGAAAGGGAAGGGAGGGATAAGGGTGGGTAATTGAGGGGGCACTCCAGGGGGTAATTGTAATATCCAGAATCTATACATATTTTATATTATTTTGTTAAAAACTTGTATGGTTGTTCAAAAAATTTTTTAAAAATCTGAAAAATAAAATAAAATCACCTTCTTACCTTCTAAGGGGAGAAAGTTTCATCAAGCTATGTTCTGTCATCATATTGCCAGCACTCCATTGATATCCTAACTCTGTGCTTCTAACATCAAAGAAAACACAACTAAAATCTATCTGCTGCCTGGGTTTTAGAGAGATACACCAGGACTTTCAGTCTGTAGAATGTCTATTTTTCACAAATTATCTCAGCAAACAAATTAACTTTATGAGAAAACTTCTGATGATAAGATTTTGTCTCACCCTAGGATCAACTTGTTAATTTCTGAAACAATGACACAAAACAGTCACCCAGAGGGATTTTGATAGGATTGTGTTAAATCTGCTGACCAATTTGGGGAGTATATTCTTATCTTAGTCTTTTCATGGGGCTATAACAAAACACCATAGACTCGGGACTTACAGAAGTTTATTTCTTACAATTCTGGAGGATGGGAAGTCCAAGATGCTAATAGATTCAGTGTCTGTTGAAGGCTCATTTCCTGCTTCACAGACAGCACCTTATTGCTGTGTCATCACAGTAGAAGGGTTGGTCAACTCTCTGGGCTCCTTTAATAAGAGCACTAATTCCAACCAGGAGGGCTCTGCTCTTATGACTTAATTAGCTTCCAAATGCCCCACTTCCTAATACAATCATCTTGGAGGTAATGATTTCAACATAAAAATTTTAAGGTTCATCAGCATTCGTACTGTAGCAGTTATGTTAATAATGTTAAGTTTTTTCCATACATGAACGTTGAATTTTCTATTTATTTTGGTGATCCATTCCTGTCAACAATGTTTTGCAATTTTCAGTCTACAAATCGTTAGTCTTTTGTTAATTTTAAACCTAGATATTTATTCCTTTAGATGTTATTATAAACAGAATTGCTTTCTTTACTTCACTTTCGCATTGTTCATTTCTAGAATATGGAAATCCAATGGATTATTGCATATTAATCTCATATCTTGGAACCTTGTTGAACTCATATGTTAGTCCTGATGATTTTTTTTTGTGGAGTCCTTAGAATATTTTATGTACAAAATTATGTCATCTACTAATAGTGACAGTTCCACTCCCATTTTTCCAATCTGTATGACTTTTGTTCCTTGCTTAATTTCCCTGGCTGGAACCTCTAGTTCATTGTTGAATAAAAATGGTGAGAGGCGACATTCTTTTTTTTTTTCCTCTGGTCTTTGAGGGCAGCATCCAGTTTTTCTGTGGATTTTTGTAGAGCTCCTTTACAGATGGAGATTTTTTTCCATTACAGCTTTGTTGATTTTTTTTTATCATAAAATAATAAAATTTTATTTTAAAATGGATTTTATCAAGAGTTTTTTATGTATCTATCAAGATGATCATGTATCTCTTATGTCCTTTGCTGTGGTGGGTTGATTTGATTGATTTTTATATGTGAAACCAATCTTACAGTCCTAGCATAAATCCCATTTGATCGTGATGTATAATCCTTTTGTTTATGTTGCTGGACTTGGTAGTACTATTTTGTTGAGGATTTAAAAGTCTTTATGGGTAAGGGATATTTGTTTGTAGTTGGCTCTTCCTGTGCTGTCTTTGGTTTTAGCATAAGAGTAACACTGGCTTCATAGGATAAGTTGACAAATGCTCCCTCTTAGGTTTACTGCAAGAGTTTATGAAGTATTAGTGTTACTTATTCTTTAAAATATGATATCAGATTTATCAGTAAAGTCACCTAGGCATGTTTTGTCTTTTGGAGAAGTTTCCTGATTATTAATTTAATCTCATGACTTACAATAGTTCTAATCAGATCTATTCTTTATTCTTAAGTGAGGTTTAGTAGCTTGTATCTTTGAGGGAATTTGTTAATTTCCTCTAGGTTACTTATTTTTTGTCATACAATTATCCATAATATTTCTTTATGATCTTTTTTTATTTTGAAAGATAAACTATGATGTCAACTCTTTCTTTACTTTTGTGATTTTAGCCTTTTTTTCTTGTTTAGTCTATACCAATGCTAAACTGACTTTACAACTACAGAATGGGTCTCAATGAGACATTATTTTGGAGAATGTGAGTTTGTTACCTTTTCCCCCAAGTAGAATCTAATTTAGTTAATTGGCACCTCTAGAACAGTGATCCCCAAAATGTAATTCTTTGGGGGCAATATCAGCATTACTTCAGAACTTGTTAGAAATGTCAGTTGTTGGCCCCTGTCCAGACCTACTGAGTCAGAAGCTCTGGGGTGGGTGCTAACTATTTCTGGTTCTTTACACCATCCAGTTGGTTCTGAAACACACTGATGTTTGAGAACCACTGGGCTAGAGCAACTATCTTCTTCAAGACAGATTCCCCACTTGTCCAGGCTTCTGGTTTTAAAGTCTTTGCTTCTACGTCTGCTTCCCACCAACATTTTCATGGGGAAATCATTTCCTATAGAATCTCTGGGTACCAGGACAATGCAGAAATGCACTGCATAGAAACCAAAAAGAACTCCAGTCATCCCTAGCCCTGGCATCGTGTTCTGTTCATGCAGACACCCAGGATCTTGGGAAGGAACAAATCCAGTTTAGAGTAGAGTCTTGGTACATGCCCCCCCCCCCAGTTGGAGAGATTGTTTTCTGTTCTCTTCCAGCACTGCTAACATCTTATGTCCTGGTGGGAGCAGTGCAGTGTGGACTTCTTAGTGGTGGTTGTTACTCATAGATACAGGATGTAAGAATCATTATTATTTTTTGTTTGTTTCCATAACATTTAAAAATTGTGCTTCCTGAAGTCTTGACAGGTTGTATATTTCCTTTTCCCTGGGTTAGACATCTCCTTAAGATATCTGTAATGGGGGCTGGAGTGGTGGCTCAGTGATTGGAGTGCTTGCCTGGCATGTACAAGGACCAGGGTTCAAACCCCAGCTCCACATACACAACTAAGTATAGGAGAAACAAAGATCAGATGAAAAAATGAATAAAATTGATTCTTTTTCTCTCACTCTCTCCCTTTCTAAAAAAAAAAGCAAACAAAAACATATCTGTAATGTAAGCAGGTGCCCCTGGACACTGAGTGCTGGCAGCGGGTCTCTGTAAGTGATGTTTCACTGAAGCAGGCTTATACTTCTGTGTCTATCCCCATTTCAATTCTTTTATTGACCTATTAAATAAAATACATGTAGGATTTTTATACTGAACATCCCCACAAAGATCAAGGAAAAGAATTATACTTAGTTCACAATTCTTTTTTTTTTCCAAAATAAAGACTGCTATATTCTATGAATTTAGCCATTTTTATTTGCTCAAAGTTATATTTCTAATTCTTTCCATAGTATTATTGTATTAGTGTACAGTAGAGAAAGTCAAGAGGACTAGATTCTAATCTGAAAATCAAAAAATGGTAAATTAACTAGCACTTCTTGTACACTCAAATTGCAAATCATCATGACTGTTTATAAAATGGAGGATAATGCCTCCTCAAACCTCTCACAGCATTGGTATAGGATCTTAATTAATCAACCAGTTCAGTATGTATTGTACCTCCTGTACTAGGCAATGGGGATGAAACAAAATAGGGTGTGGTGAGCCTGTTTTATTGGGACATCTATTCCTGTTGCCATGGGACAGATAATCAGAGAAAAACAACTAAAGATATTGCTAGCATCTCAGATGGTGGTAAGTACTAGAAAGAAAAAAAAATCTGAGGATTGGGATAGGAAATAGTTCAGGAAGGAGGTGAATATATTTACAAATGGATCAGCCATGGAAATTCCACAGGGGAAGTGACATTTAAAAAATGGCATGAACAACCTTAGGGAGCAGATATAGTAATAATATCTGGGAGAAGAGCACGAAAGGCTGAGGGGAAAATAAGCCAAACTCCTGTGTCAGAAGTGTGCTCAGGGTGTTCAAGGAGCAGAATGAGGACTAGAGCACCTGCTATGGAGTGCAAGGTGGTGCATAGCAGGAAGTGAAGTCAGGAGACGGTGCGGGAGAGGGCCAATGTCAGGATGTTGGCTTTTACTCTCAGTGAGAAGTAAGCAAATTACAGAGTTTTGAGCCAAGGAATGACAGGGTTGGTTAATTTTTGTAATGATCATTCTATTCTGGCTTCATAAGGAACACGATATTGGGGCACAAGGTTGAAAGGAAGAGACCAGGTAGAAGGGTGAGGATGGGTTTCTTCTGAGGAAAGGCAGTGGTGAGAAGTGGTCCAATTCTGGATTATCTCTGAAGGTAGATTCATTAGGTGGTGCTGAGGTTGAATGTGGGATTTGAGAGGAAGAAAGGAGTCAAGGATGACACCACGATGCCTACAGTGAGTCAATGAAAGGACTGAGTTGTCTCTTCATTTGTAATGCCTCCTTCAGTCTCCATAGCTAATCAGGGCAAGGGTCTGCCAATGTCTTCTTTAAAGAGTCACCATCTGTCACTTGTTTTATTCCCTACTCCAGGTCCCCCTCAGTCATCAAATACTCATATCTCAGAATGCGAGTTCCATGAGCTGTACAGTGGGAAAGTGTCAACTAAGTAGGTTTGGAAAATGCTATAGTTTGCCTCTTTGGGAGGCTTACCATCAAGGCTATGAGATGATCTGCCTAAACCAAACACACACACACACACACACACACACACACATACACACACACTGAACAGTTTAATTTAGTATATCCTTCCTTTGACTTTAAAATGTCTTTATTTACCTTCTACTTCAATCTCAACATACTATGATATATATTGGGAAATGCTGAATCATACCACCTTCTCCTCCAGGCCATCCTCTAAACCTCCTGTTACTATCTTAAATTTTCCTAAAATACTTTTTGCACTGTCATTCCCGTATCAAAAGTCCCATGGGTAGCTTCCTGCCTGCATTATTGACTCTGGACTCAGCTCCTTCTCCCACTTGGTTTCCAGTCCCAGCACCTTCCACGTGAAATTGTGGGGCACAGATGTTCTCAATGTCCCCAACTCCTCTGGACACATTCTGGACTTTTCTCTGTGCATTCCACAACTTACTCCTCTACTTAAGTAATTTCTGCTCCCTGACATTATCCAGTGCAGGGCTATTCCTTAGGCAGCTTCCTGGGACCACTGCAGGCGGTAACAGTCAAATCCTATCAGTTCCTTATGGCATGCAGTGACCATGTTTTTTGTGTGTTTCTTAATATAGATTTCCATGTGTTAATATTAACACTTTAAATTATGAGGGTTTTTTTTCTTAAAAGATTTTTGAGAGGATGAATTATCTCTTGGTCATCTTAATATCACCAATGACTCCTAACCTAGTAACCTGGGTGAAATACATGTTTATATATAGTTGTTGGTTAGTTCTTAGTAATTTTAAAGCAAGTGAGCTTGAATGCTTTGTAAGGGGATTGTAACAGGACCTGTTCATTTCTAGTTTTATCCTCCACCTTTTCCCTCATCCTGACTCAATCTTTTCTGTTCCGTATACTGTTAGGCTTACATCATAATTAGAATAGACTTAGGCCTGAGAACCTTCATATGGTGGGAAATAAGGAAAAATTGGGATCAGGAAAGAACAGATTTCTGGGGATGTTGATTGGAATTATAGACCTGGTCTTTATGGGAAGGACAGTCAGTAGTTGCATGCAGGGTACCCAGGAGGCTGGTAAACATAGGCTTGCTGCTATAAGCTATCGTGCATTTGAGGCAGGGGTGGTGTAGAGAGGGCTGCAGCAGTGAGTGACACTTGAGATCAGGGAACTGTCCTTTCACTGTCCAGGGTCCATCAGTTTAGAGCAGTGTTCTTATCAGGACCAGGGGATATAGGACTTAGGACCCAGCTTCCTAGGGGGGGATTCATAGGTGCTAATCAAGGCATCTCAGGGAAACAGTCCAGTCAATCATGCTCATGAGAACCTGAATTCTGGGAAGGACCTCCAGATACATAGACTGAACCTTCAGCAGCAGCTAAGATTATGAGCCTGTCGAGGCCCAGAGATGATCCTGGGAACAGCTCATTGTCGAGCCTTTGAAGTGCTTAGAGGAGTGTTTCACTTACACCTTTACCTGTTTCAGACTCAGTTCCCTTTCCTCACATAACTGGGGAACTTAATGTCTACCTTGGAGTGTTTTTGTGAAAATGAAGTGAGAAAATGTATGCAATGGGTGTTGATCAGCACTGAGCACATTAACAGTTCCTAAGGAAATGTTTCCGTCCATTCCATGCATCTAGTTGCTTAGACTCACAGGGTCCTGCTGTGTTCAGTTTTCCGCAGAAAATGCATGGACTGACTCTTCAGTTAAAATGTGCCAGTAACAACAAAGGTGGTACATAGAGGCCTGGGGGAGGCAGGAGAGAGAAAAGACAGCTAGATAAAAAGTCTTATGTCGGCATGATCATGACATCCATTGGGAGCAGGCAAATGAAAATAAGTAAGCAAAAAGAGCATCAAGAGAGTAATAGTAAATGATAGTCCAAATAACATGCGTTTTAGTGCTAAGTGACAGGTACTTCCACACGCTCTTTACTCTCCTCTATAAATATACCAGGTAAGTACTATCAGAGGCCTCTTTATAGACGTGATACTGAGATGTTGGAAGATTAGGTTATGCGGTAAGTAGTAGTGCTTAGATTCAGAACAGCAAGAATTCCCTGATGGTTTGCTACTTTGGACACTACAAGGGATGATGGTAACAGACACTTAAAGATTTGGGGGTCTGAAAAGACTGCTAGAGTTAGGACAGCTGAAGCACAACCCTGCCTAAATAAAGAAGAGGGGATTAAATCAATAATTTCCTACAAGCTGTCTCAGGCCAGACCATGCTTGCTCAATCAGAATCACCTATAAATCGTTTTAGAAAAATCAGTTCTCAAGCCTTATCCCTAGAGGCTATAACTCACAATGTAGCAGTGACCCCCGGAATCAGCGTTTAAAAGGCTGCCAAGGTGATTCTGCGAAGCAGCTGCTCTTGAGAGCCCCTGAGACATAGCTTCTCAAGTTAGCTTTCCTGTCCCCAGCTCTGCTACGCCATCTTTATTCTCAATTTTCAATGTAGAAAAGTAGGCTGTGAGGTTGAGAATGTACCCAGATTAGAATAATTTATCTGGGCCCTGGTTAGTTTCTAGACCCAGAGCCTGCAGACCACATTCTAGTGCTTTCAGCTGAGGCTGTGCAGTGGGAACTGAGGAGGAGAACTGAAGATCTCAGGGGCGGCAAGGCCCCTGGCTGGCCACTGGATGGCATCCCTGTCCTTCCTTTTCTTGCAGAATTTCTGCTTGGAATTCACAGCTCTTGTTAGAGTGCTCCTGCGGCCTCTTGCCTGTGCCTGTCCTTACAACAATGAAAAACAGTGAGTGGAGCCCACCAAGCCCCTTGACCAGCAGGGATGTGATTTCAGACCCAGGTAGGCCCTGTCTGAATATCCAGAAGAGTACTTTTTAAGGCAGAGGAAGGCTTTTCATTTTACAAAAACAGCCTCCCCTGTTTCATTCTGGGATATGCTTATAGGTCATGCTTTCAGTGATGGAGAACGAGAACGTTAAAGAGAAGTCCAGGAGAGGTGACCAAATACAGATTTTCAGCATGGAAAATATCTGAGCCTATGATGTAGGTTAATGGGAAAATAAAATGTTTGTATCTGATTATAGAGGCAATAGAGTATTCAGTGAATGAGGTTGTTTGTTGTTTGTTTTATTTACTGCCCTCTGGTGGAAACACATTAGAAATTTAAGCTTTTAAAGATGTCTAAGATAGAAGGGAGCAAAACGTCCAGTAATACTTCAGAGATGGAGTTCTGGGTAGTTGAAATGAGTTTCCTGTTTAGAAAGGGACCTTGAAACAGGGCGAGTTGCTTTGCTCAGAGAAACATGAAGCAGAATATGTCATTTGGTTTAAATTTTTATACCCTTCATATGATCAGAGATCACAAAAGAGCTTGATTTTAAACAATCAAATGTTAGAATATTCTTGTTGGAACTCTGCTTTCCTATTGCTTTCATTTTGTTTCACTGTGTACTGGGGAAAATGTTTTAAACTTATTTTGTATTTCTGACCTTTGTTCTCCACAAACCCCAGTCTTTTCATATTTTACTAAATTTTTAGCTCTCTTAAAATGTCCAAAATGTTCTTTCTTGGGCAACTTTTCTTTTCTGGAATATATGTGAGCATACTGGACTTTCTTTAAGGTTGCCTTGCTGACAGGCTGTAGTTTTTATTAGAGTCTGGTTAATGCACTCGGAAGAAGGCCAAACCTGATTCCTGGAATTGAACCCAGCCTTGCCATGGAGACATGTGGCTAAATCCTGGGTTCAGAGGAAATCTCGGCTCTGGGGACTGCATGGTATATGGCTAGAAACAGACCAAGCTGGACAGCTCCCAGGCCTGCTATCCATGCAGCATTGGTTGATGTTTTCAGTTCTAAAACAACAATAGAAAAAATATCTAACAGCTAAAGGAGAGTACCTAAGCCCTCATCTTTTCTTCCTTAAATTTTTTTTTAAAAACATCTTTGCCTTTTCTCTTTTTTGAATAATGGAAGAGCTTACACATTTTATTATAATACATACATATGCCTAGTATAAGAACTGATTTTATACCAAAGAAAGTGCTGCACAGTACTCAGGAGGTTACGTGGGAGAATTGTCAGTTCAAGGTCAATTTAGGGAACCCCTGTCCCAACAAAAGGAGATGGGATATAGCTCAGTGATAAAATACCCCTGTGTGGTAATGTTCAGTAAAAATTAAAAAAAAAATTTAAAACCAAACTGATCTTCTTGTCCCTTTAGAAAACATATGCCACAATCCCTTCCTTTGCCATACGGATGTAGTCAAATTACAACACGGATCATTCTGCAGAGATGATAGAAGATAGAAAGACATCGGTGACTTGTCTATTTCCCTGCTGTGTTCGCTCAGCTCTTGAAGTTGGATATGATCTCAATGCCATCTTTGTGAGGGTCCTAGCTCAACTTGCATAAACTTGTGATGGTTTCTTGGGTTGTGTCTCTGTGGAAATTAGTGGATTTGTGACTCTACTTTTGCCTGTCAGTTCATATTAGGAAATTGGAACATTTTTCTTGCCATAATATGTGTCATCCAAATGCCATTTATTTGAAGTCTTGGAAACTAGGTTATCAATGAAATAGAATGTTTTTTGAGGTTTTCGTGCTATGTAGTAAGAAGTAGCAGAGGGGGCGTTTCATAAGGCAGTGACTAAGAATTATCCAGCACTTGCTATGAAGCACTCTTCCCATTTAATTCTCCCCACCATTCTGTGCGGTGAGAGCATCGGGGAAAAAAAAATTACCATTGTAGTGGTTCACAGAAGTCATTTAACACAAAGGAGAATATGTCTTTGAACAGAGAACAAATGGCTTTTTGGATGCCTAGGGGTAGCTGAGTTCTGGTCTTCCAATCTGCAGGCCTTGGCATTTGGAATAAGCAGTGCACAGGTGGACCTGAGACTGACTCACAGGCAATGAATTCAGTGACACCTATGTGCACTCCACAGTGCCAGGTGGTGATCATTTGTGTCCATCTGGCCCTTGCAGCCAGCTGTGTGGGAAGGTAAGGTGTGAGTCTGAAGTTGGATCCAGAGTTAAGTTTGATGATGTGAAAATTTTAAACAGGCTTTGGGTCCTCTCACCCATGATAAAATGGATCTCATCAAATGCTATCTCAGAGAATGCTTGGATGAGAGCTACCACTGTTTGTCTCTATCACTCTTAACTTCTGTCATACTTAACCTTCTACTTTTCACATCATCTTTCTTCAAACGTGATTTAATGGAATTGCTTAAACTTGTGTTTGACTAAATCACACTCTCAGTTCAGCCTTTCCTCCTTGAGGTTTCTTCTCACTCTCCAGTTCAGCTGGAGTTTGGAATGATTCCTGATTTACTGCCACATTTAGTAAGTCTTCGGGTCTATTCCATAGATGACTGAGCATGGGAGCATGGCATGGGGATTTCGCTACCTTCACTTTCATTGGACAACTGTCCTTTGAAGTTCTTAGGAGAAAATTGGTGTTTTTCTCCATGTCCAAAAAACAGTGTTATCATTCTACGTATCCCCTTCTGCTCTTCGTACAAGGCAATGGCCCCTTTAAAAAAAGGGCAGTCTGTATTCAGAGCAGGTTAATCCTGCTTGTTCTGGAAACCTGGCAGAATCATTAATAAGGAAACCAGTTCCGTGTAGATTCAAATTAATCAGCAAGCATCCAGCAGCTAGAAACCTAAGGGGAGGGGAGATTCTTTCTCCTTGAGAAGAGAAAATACACTCCCATCTCATTGAGAAAACACGCACACATTTATGGAGAAACAGACATAGAGTGCGGCCATAATCTTTTCTCCCTTGTGGCTTTGTCAAGCTGTGTGGAAGAAAAAGTTTAAATCTCTGAAAGATGAGCTGGCACCCAGGAGAGTGATTCTAGGTTGTAAAAGATTGAGAGACCGGTGGGTTATGTTCACCACTATGAAGAGTGTTATTTGGACTTCAGCTCCATGGCCACAGGGGGCCGTGTTCAGGGTTCTGGATCAAATTAGGTGGGCACAGAGGCATAGAAGGAGGGACTAGAGCATGAAGCAGAGCAGCTGGCTTTCTGTTGTCACCAGCACCGTGACAGCACTTCTGAGGAGCTGTACTGATGAAAGACAAGATCAGTCTTGGAAGTTTTGTTTCTCCTTTGACTTTAACACAAATGGAAACCAGGAGCAATGAACAGCTGAACAATGGTGGAAGTTTGACATTTGACCAGGTCATTAAAGCCCTCGAAGTCTGGATAAATGTAGAATAAGTCAAAAAAGATTCAGGACAAATTAGAAAGCTGTTTACGGAACTGAGCATGATTGGAATTGTTGAGACACCCATTTATCTTTTCACTTTTCCATGTATTCTTTAACCATTGTACTCTTTTATTTTGGTGCTTCGTTGTTGATATTAATTACTCCTGCTTTTTGATTTTGAAGGCCTAACTATTGAAAAATACATGATTGACATTTTGGTTTTAGTTATTTGATACTTTTGGAAAATTTTCTTTGAATAGTGAGAACATCACACAGTAGGTAAAATATGAATGAATGTGCCAGAGGAGCTGCTTTCTAAACTGCCCTCTGCTCCTGATGAGAAAGATTATTTTGGACAAATCTTCTACCTTCTTTAGCCTTAGCTTCCCTGAGTATCAGTTCCTCATAAATAACCTGGGATAAGAAAAAAAATCTGCTTTATCCAGGCCATAAGGTTATTTCAATAATCAAATGAAATAAAGTAAAATCCATCTAGAAATGCTAAAGAAATTAAAATTGCTAAGAAAATGTAGTTTTTGTATTTTGCCCAAAACAAAACTTTTTTTTTCATAGATGCACAGCTCTGTCTTCGTCTTTGTGGTCTTGGGAAAGTTGCTTCACCCCTTCCATGAATTCAACAAAAATATGACATGGTGCCTATTCTCTAGGCTGTGGCCATGAAGCAGGAACTCTGAGTGTTTGCTCTGTGCTCAGTGCACCCCTGGTTCAAGGCTACCTGGGGAAGATGGGGGAAGACAGGAAATCCATTGGCTTACCAGAATAGTTCCATCTTTATCAGATTCAATTGGTCTTCTGAATAAGCTTTTATTTTATTTATTGAAAAGATTCTTGTGCTAAACAGAAAAATAATGTTTGGGAATGACTGAACGAGATAATTTATCAGTTCAAAAGTTCACAACTATTCAATTATCATTTTTGCCATTGTTAATATTATAGTAAAGGCACCACCACCACCAGTAGTAGTGTGCCTGAAGTGTAGGCATAGAAAATTTCAGCTCTTGGAAAGTTGGCCAGTTTTGCAAATCTAAATAACAGAGTGGAAAACATACAGGTGAACGTACTTTACCAAACGTGGGCAGCTACTCCACAGAGAAAGCACCTCTGCTGGGGTGTGCCCGTCATCAAGTGTCTGCAGTGGACACCACCATATGAAAGGCTCACTGCTTTCCTCAGGGTGCAAGTTCCTTCCCCAGGCAGCACCCATGGTCTTCTCTAACACACTTCCCTCACTGACTGCATGCTGCCAGTCTCCCAGTGCTCCACCTGTGAAATTAGCAAGATGTCTTCTCATCTCTCTTGTACATGTTGATGTACATTTGTTTGTTTTATAAAATTGGAAAAAAAATCTAATTGTAGATGAAACATTCCACAAATTAATGATAGTTGGTGGATAGAGACTGGTAGCTGAAGTAAGTGAAAAAGAATAGTTTCTTTCAGGACCTGTGTCACAGGTATGATTAGCTCACACAAATATTCTTTTTTTTTTTTATTTTTAAAGAGAGAAGGACATTGAGAGAGACAGACAGAATCAATTTTTATTGAGTTCCTCACATGACTTTCACTGCTCTGACACCTAGCTGTGTACGTGAGTGCCGGGGTTTGAACCCATGTACTTCACATGCCAGGCAAGCGCCGTAACCACTGAGCCACCACTCCAGCCCCACACAAATATTCTTAACTAGAAAGCTGGGTTGAAGTTAAGACCTCAGGCCTGTGAATCCAAAGGAAAGCTATTCTTCTCTCCCTAAGTATAAATATAAAAATAGTTATATAGATATATAAATAGACAGATATAGATATCTGTATGTAGAGATATATTTCTAGATATCTAGATGTGTTTATATCAATCTATCTAGATCTCCCTAAACATAGATATTTAACTATAGATATCTATAGATAGAGACACATATAGAGATTGGATTAAAATAATGGCAAAGCAGGAGTTGAAATATATTCTTACATATAAGGAGAAGGTAAAACAATGTAAACTTTAAAAAGTAGTATTAAACAAAGTGTTACTTATTTTAGCCATATGTCCCCAAACTATCATCACTGTTACAGATCTCATTAACCCTCTCAGTCAGTTACGGATGAGTTAGTATATTAACATAGAATTTGCTATTAGGGTAACTCTCTGCATTAAATTAGTACTGATTTAAAGGATTGTTTTGAGTCTTTCAGAATGCTCCCAGAGGTTTCTAACTTTGGAGTTCTTTTCCTCTGAGAGGAGATTTACCTGCATATGACATGCCTTGTGGTTCTCCTACAGATTATTTTTCATAGTATTGATTGTTTCTGGTTCCCTAATTCCACATTTTCCTCAGGCTGTTGTAGACAAACATGACAAGTCTGACACTAATATCATTGGGAAATAGTTTTGATGCTTGTTAATCTGAACCACAATGAACACAAATACTGCAAACATGTAAAATGCATTTCATATTTTCTTTAATACTGTTATTCAGTATCATATGAACTTGTTGTACTATATAGAAAATCTTTAATACAGTTTTCATATAAAAGGATTTTAAATACTTGGGTTAAAATAATGGAAAAGCACAAGTTTAAAATTTTCTTGTTTATCAATATTCTGTTCTTATCTCTTTCCTCCAGTCCAACACAACCTATAAGGCTGACACAGTAGTTATTTTAAATTGCTTCTTAGTGGCTCTTGCTCTAATACTTGCAATATCTATTAAAAATCTTAATGAGAGGGATTATAAACCTTCTTGGTAAAGATAAACAATATAAATGTTTCGATTAAAATGGATAAACTGAAATGGGATTTGAAGCTGGGATAACAACAGCCAGCAGGGTAGAGATTTTCGTTCTCCAGAAGACAAACTTCTACCATGTTAATGTGGAATCTGGAAGTCTGGCCCTAGGTTATTTTAAAAAGCACACAGATTTCATTATATGGTGGGAATTATTGGCATCTCTCTCCCATTAGGGGAAACACCTGTGTGTTCCAAGTGTGGGTACCATTCAAGTTTTGTTTTTTCTTATATTGCTCATGTTTTGAGACTTAGTGCACCAGAAAGCATGTGAATAAATCTGATTAATGCTCAATATTTTAAACGTTTCCTGTTGAATTTATTTTAAGAAATGGTTTTGAGCTACATAGCATGAAAAGTAGGGTAGACTCAAAGGTGAATGGAACTGAAGTTTGGTTCAATTTATGTGTGCTGAACACATACACATAGACTACAGAGATGTCTAGTATGCATATATGAATAAGTTAATAAAATAGAATTTTATGTGATGCTTTATAACCTTCTGTTTATCATTATTTTATGAATTTTCACATGACAATAAGGTACTACATCTTTCTTGCTTTTATAAAGTAGGTACTCAATATATATTTTTAAAATGGATATATGTAAAGTAGGTTGAATGATGTTATAAATTAAAATTGGAAATATGTGTGAAATGTGTTACCTCCACTATTCTAGAATATAGGTTTAAAAAATATATATAGCTATCTGATACAAATAAGAACTGGTCTCTCTCTGTGGAAGGATCTTATGTGAAATACTGCATATACACACACATACATCTCATTTATATGACATGTTGACATGTCAATTTTTACTTCTATCAGTGTGATAATATATTTACATTGCTGCTTTACAAAACATTTTATAAAATGTTATAAATATGTAATAAATTTTATACATTCATATATATCATTGATATAAATATATAATCATTGTATAAATAAAAAGTGGTACGTCACATAAGCTCATTGTAAATCTTTGCATCATTCTTGATCATTTATCCATACTAATTACTCTTGGAATACATTTTGTTGAAACATATGATAGTTAAGTGGCTTAGGACTATCTGAAGATTCCAGATAGGTTTCTAGTGGTGTTTGTAGCAATTAATCAATAAATCAACTTGTATGCACATACCTATCTTAATCTCAGTACTATTTTGAAGGAAATATGAACTGACAGAGAAATGATTAGGACTCTCTTGGGTGATTTTTTTTTAATGGTAATTAATGTTACCCATTCTTTGGGGCTCAGCTCAAGTCATATGTATTGACCCCAATGATCTTGTTTCTTCTTCTAAGACCTCAGATCATGATTTCACGCACCTCCTTTCATGACTTCATGATTTGGTTAATGCCTCATCAAACTCACACAATGTGTTTCAATCATACAAATCTGTGTATGATTTTCCAAAACACAAATTTTTCTGCAAGTTCCTTCTTGTTCTTAGGCAACTTTTCCAATTCTCCTCTCTTTTTGGTGTTCTTAATTATGTTTCAAAGGTTGGCTCAAATATCATCTCCTCTAGAAAGCTTTCTTGGAACATCTATAAGTAAAACTAGACATTTTATGTGCTTCCGTATCACCTGATATATGCCTATGCTTGCAAACTCTTAGCATAGTGCTGTAATGATTTTTTTAGTATTTGTCTCTCTAGATAGACTTCATTTTTATGTCAGTAGCACCGAGAAGTACCTGAAAAATAGGAAATAATATAACCAGTATATGACCTGAACTCCTTGGCAGACTTTTACTTCTGAAGACAAATTCTGTGTTCATGAACTCTCCAGGAAAAAAAAAATTCACTTCAGAAAGCAATAGCAGTAATATAAGTTTTAATAAAGATCTTTGAAGGAAAAGAGGACTAGGGTGTTAAGTTAAACATCAAGTCATTAACAACTTGATTAAAAACCTTCAGTTATTTTCCTTTTTATTTATTTATTTATTGCTGTCAAGCTTCTCTTCTTCCTTCTCCAAGTAGAACACATCAACTCTTCATATGTACATGGTGCTGGTGGCTGTGGATACCAGTTGGATATGAAGTGGACATAGATGTTAAAAACTTAAACTGTTTATGAGTGGCCACTTTGATGATGCAAGATTATTCTAGACTGTGCATGACCTTGACCTGCCCAACTCTCTAGCACTATCTTTGGGGGTTCCCTTCTGTGCCTGTCTTCTTGTGGGGTATGGTGCATGTCAAAATGTTTCATCATGTGGTTTCCTGACTCGCATATTTTCCTTTTTCAGTAGCTCAGTGTCTCCCATCTTTGCCTGAATAATCTCATCTCATTCTTCAAATTTTCTAAGAATCCTTACATAAAAATTTTAACTAGTCCTCTGTGCACTTATGTCTAATGGAGTATTAGTGGGAGAAACTTCTCTACAGAAGAACATGAATTATGAGTATGACAAAGACTGTGTCCTGTGCTACAAACTAAAAGCCATGTGGGGTAAGGAGGTGCAAATGCTAACAAGCTCTATTTCATAGTACTGCTAGTCTATAAAACTCTTAAAGGTAGACAAGATCCTGTGGATTTCGCCTAGCATATAATAACTGCTCAATAAATGTGTTGACATTAACAGCAACCTATCCCATAGGAATGCAAGCTTTATCAGAGATCACAGCTTCCATAACTTCTGACTGTAGGTTAGCTACCAAACAAATGTTTCATAATTTCTCATTTTTTGCCACCCCAAATTTAATTGACCATATTCATAGAAATAAGTCTATGAATAGTTTCTATAATGTAAAACTTCTAAGAATAGTTCATGAGGAATTCTATTATTATGGGTGATTTCAAAATTTGAAGCTTGTTATTTACAATATTTGCTCTCAGTAAGGCCTACTCAGTTCTGTTACTACGACTAAATCTACTTTGTCATGATCTATTTTTTAGATTATTATATGGAGATCTGGCAGATTTGGTACAAATAAGAAAACGTGTCATTGTTTAAGCAAGTAGGAAAGTTGTAATCTATACGACTATGGGAAAATCACTTTGAAACTATTGTATGTAGAAAATGGTGATTATTATTAAATGCAATTAAACTCCATTTAATTCTAAATATTTGTTACAGCTACCTTGATTATCTATACTAGGGGTTGGCAAACTATAGTCAGTGAGAGAAGTTGGACTAGTACCTCTTATGAACACAAGCCAACCTCATTCGTCACATATTGTCCACAGCTGCTTTCAATGAGAGTTGAGTAGTTGCAAAACAGAGCTGGAGACTGGTCCACAAAGTCTAAAATATTTACTCTCTGATGCACTACAAAAAAAAAAAAGTTGCTGATTCTGATCTCATCCCATTTTGTTTCCTTTAGTTCACAACTGAAACTAAATGAAATAATGCAAAATAAAATTTTAAAAGATAAAAATGTTTGATCTATATAATACTGAATATCAAAATGTTGGGGTGATTGGGCTTTTATTTCTGTCTGGATGCTGATATGTAAATGGCTCTAGGATGCTATGTGACTGGATATGAAGTCTGAAGATCCAATCATAGCATTCCTTATCAGGAACAGTGAATAGGAAAGTCCTCTTTTTTCCTCTTTTCTGCAGGAGTGTCTTGGTTTTACAACATTTTCCTGTCATTTCCTCAATCACTCTGGCCTTAAATGTTTGGCTAATAACACAGCTGAACCAACAAAACTTGGAAATCCTTTTGTATGTTTGGTAAGAAATTAGATACTAAGCATAACAATTGTGTCTCTTATTCAAATTAAAATCAGTATGAAGACTATAGGGGAAGCAATTAAAAATCTAAGGCTGGAAAGTAGCTGATATTTATGCCCTAATCAGTGATATCATTTCACTAAAATTATAATTCCTCAGTTACACAAGAAATATTTGCTATGAGTTATCTCCCTTGGCAGAAGTGTTATGGAGCTATTTAAGAACTTCACTCAGATGCATAATTTGTACATCTCTGTGGAAGTGTGGTATTTATTTTCATTGTATTCTGACAGCCTACCCATATGATTATGTATTATGATTATTCTTTTCAGAGCCTTATCACACTTTACAAAATTAATGCAGTGTATCCACTCTCACCATTTTCTAAAAACTGAGTATTTTCAATCAGTAGACCTAACCAAATAAATAGCTCTATATTCTTTGACATTTTTTTCTATCTTGGTAGAATTGAGTGCTTTTTTTATCCTTTTGATTAAAAAAAAAAAAAAGAAAGCTGAAAAAGCCTAACCTGTCAACAAAAGAAACTAAGATGTCAAAAATAAAAGCTTTCTGATATTCATAACCATTATGGAAACACTGAGGGGTATTTAATTTAGAAAGCAAATATTTCAAAATGAAAAAGTTCAGCATTTCATGGAGATCACATTTGCCTGGTGATTTTCCATTGTCTTCCTCTTGTATTTGAGTTGTAGAAGAATTCTATGTTATCAGGTATTCTTGATATAATTAAAAAAATGTTTTGGGCAAGTAAAATGAAGAGAAGTGAAAGGGTCTGAGAAGAAAAATGAATCCAAGAAAAATCTTGTTTAAAGCAGAGTTAATATTTGAAATATATTGAAAGTACAACTTGGAATGGATCTTAATCCTCCAGTTGTTGCCTTGTGCTCAGCTCTGCCTTGGCAGGTTGGCCTTTGTTTGGAGGCTGGCATGATGGATGAGCCGATGCCAGGTCAATATGTTTAAGTAGAACTGGAGAGTCCCCTAGTTACAATTCATGTAAAGCTTTGGGAACATCTAGCAGCTGTATGGCTACCTGCCTCATCCAGGAGACTGATTGGTCCAAATCATATTCCATTTTTATTTTTTAAAGAGAAAACTAAGTAATTTGAGGACACTCTCCCAATCTTTGAACTCGATTTTTATTCAAGCAGAAAACTTTGAATTTCTTTCTTCAAAACAACAGCAGAAACACATGGAGAATTTATAGTGAAGAATACTCCAGGCTCTAAACTCATTACAGATTTTCCCATCTGGCCTGAGATGGCAAATAGAATTACCTTCATTTCACAGGCAAGAAAATAGAGGTAGAGAGAGAAGAAATGATTTGGGCAAATTGGAAAGGGAGGAAATTGAGCTTCAGTCTCATGGCATTCGTTTGTTTAACCCAGAATAGAAGACATGGAGTCATTTGAAGATTTTTGTTTCCGTTCTTTGTGTTTACATGACCCAGATGGCACAGAAGAGATGGGTTTCACCATATCCTCATGTGGATGTCCCGTCAGTGACTGAAAACCTGTTTGGTCTTTGTATACTTCAAAATTCCCTTTAACATTAACTAGAGCCTCTCTCTCCCTTTTCTTTAATAGTTCTAAAAGTTTAACTCTTTAAAGCCATAGGGAACAGGTCTAAAATTTGCCATTAGAATATTTTACATTAGTAATCACCTTTTCCCTAGGTTACAATGTCCTAAATTCTTCCACTGAGTATGGTCTTAAGATTTATCTTCCTGATCTAGTCTCTTTCTAACAAAATCCAAAGTAAAAATGCAATTCTGTAGGAATTATCTGGAAAAGTAGATGTACACTTTCCTTCATTCTAGCTTGTGTGCTTCTGTAAATGTAGCCCAGGCTGACATTCTATTTTTGGCGGTGGTGGGATGGTCACATTGTTCTCTATACTCAAACTCTTAACTGACAATTAAAATCCTCAAGATCGTATTATATGCAGTGCTGTTATGTATGTCATTACCTCATTTTTTTTAGGTTTGGTTGCCTGTCTAGTCCACATACATTTACTTCTCTTCAATTTCCTTTTATTGATCTTAAATTTTTAGTCTAGTACACAAATATTTTGAAATCTGATCATAATGTCTAGCATCCTCTCTATTTCAAGCTTTGTGTTATCTGAAAATGTGATGGCTGCCCTGTAAGTTACCATGCCAGACTCTGAAGATCATTTTATAGTTGAAAATAAAAATGAAAAAGCCTTCTTGCTGATCTGTATCCATTGTTTAGTATCATTTGGTTGTGGGAATTTAAAAATTGTAATTCTTCGTCTAAACTGTCCTTGTTTCCAATCCATGTCTCCCAATCTTTTATTAGAACCATTGTGACTGACCTCATTAAATCCCTTGCTGAAGTCCAAGCACATCATGTTTATGTTTGCTATGCTTTATACATCCTAAGTCTGTCCCATTCAATAATTCTTGTAAAGAAAAAGAAATTAGATACATCAGCCATAACTTATTGATAATAAACCTAAATTGAGTCCAGTAGCCCTAACTCTACTGAAACTTTATGGAGGGTGAAATGTAGTAAAGATTCAGTAAAGTGAATTGATTAGGGCTCAAACATGACCTGATGCTCTGAGTTTTCAAGGATTATTCAGCCAACTACTGAAATATTCTATTTTATGTACTTTGATCCAGGAGAAAATTAAGTGAATTTTAATAATTCCAGTGAGGAACTCACAAATTTTCAGGAGATTGAAATGTTCTACAGAGAAAATTTATCTCAAAAAGAAATATAAACATCTGGATCAGAAATTCTTTAAGGAGCCACCCATCCATTAATAGAAGACCTGCAAAGTCTAGCAAATGTATTTGACCCATTGGAAAGTTTGTCCAAGAATTTCTATGAAAGAAGAGAGTTTTAGCCAGAGAATCTTTTCTATTATGTCTTTATGTTTTCTAAGTAGTGGGGGTAGGATATTCCTGTCTTTTTCTCTCTTTTCCTCTGTGTTAGCTCTGTGTTAGATGATTGTTCTGTTATGGTTAAGAAGATATAAAAGATAGAATGAGTCTTGGGCCATGAAAACAAAGAGCCATATGAATTTTGTAAAAATCCTTAGATGTTATACATCCTGCTTTCAAAAAAGGTCATATCTTTCCATGACATCCCTGGCAGATGGTCATCCAATCTTTACCTGAATATCCCATCTCTCAGGGAACTCATTATTAACGAAGGCACTATTCTTTTTAGAAAGTTCTAAGTATTAAAAATTTCCTTTTGTAAAGAAAGGGACATTTGCCTCTCTGTATCTTTCACCTTCTTCTCTTGGCTCTGCCTTTTGTGTGAAATAGAGCAAGGTTAGTCTTGCACCTGGCAGCTCTTCAGATTTTAAAGTTGATAATCTAATTGGAAAAATAGTTGGCTATTTCAATATCAAGCATGCATTTCTTCCCTCTGCCTGGGCCAGGAGAAGGGAAAAGGTGGGCAGGTGACTCCCATGGAAAGGCATGGTGGAAATAGACTAGAGATGAAAAGACATTCAGTCTCCTCCCTGTTATTCCTTTGTATGTGATTCATAGCCTCACCATCTGTAAAATGAATGTTTTCCCTAAATTCAGAAGTAGGTAACTGAGATGGGATGAGGGAATAAATGTTAAAGATCTTTAAAAAAAAGTTAGCATATTTTATAAATACATACACTTAAGACTTCAGCAGAAAATAAAAAAGAGGAGGAGCCTGAGTGTGAGCATTTGCACAATCGCCCACATTCTCTGTCTCCCCTTTATTTTGCTTTCTCAACACTTACTACAAAGAATTTGTTTCCTCTGGGCTTGTTCTATCCTAACTACTTCTTCTATCTCATTCTTTTCATCTCCAAGTCTCCTTTACTCAGTTTTTCCTTGAGTTTTGACCAAGAATTTTAAAGTCCTTCTTTTAATTGTTTTGATCCCCCTGACCCTCCTCCTGAATCAGCTATCATATTTACACTAGCAAACATTTTTAAAAAATTCAAGTCACAGCTACTGTGCAGTCCCATTTTACTTCATTATTAATTTAGTGTTCATAAATATATTAAATCCCTAATTACAATGACAAGAAATACAAGCTGCTTTTGTGTTTTTTGTATATTACTTTATTCCTTCTTCCTTCAAACCCGCTTGCACCCACTCTATAATCCTTGCTTCAAATCCCCCTTTTAGATTACAAAAAAATAAAATACCTAGGTCTGCTCCTGCCAAGACCTTATTTCCAGTTTTTTCTTTTTTGCCTCTATAACTCCTCGATACCTAGATTCATTTCCAATTTAAATCAATCTTTCTATACTGCACTAGTCTTTTAATCTGAATACTATGAAAATAACTAAAAGGTCTTAACAAACTAAAAGCTAAAAGGGCTTTAGATTGGTGGAGAGAAGTGAATATATGTTGTAGGATTCTGAATCTCTTTAAGAAGTACTAATTCTGGGCACTGGGGTGGAATGTTTGGGATGATACCAAGTTATGCAGCTCTTTCTTACCAGGATCCTAGGAAAGGAAGAAATGAAGTTCAAGGCAAAAAGGAAAATGCACATGTCCTAGCAGACAATATGATTTTCCTCCCGTAATATCATTACTGGTGATGATAATCACATTGCTCTGCTAAGAAAAGAGATTTCCATTTTATTTCATGGTCCTAATGAATAGATCTCCATTTATGCTACTACAGTTATTTCAGGGTATGTACTCTTCTTTTTTAGAGTAGTTAGAATAATGGATGATCTTTTCTGCAATTACTTGGGTGTAATTAAATCTCTGGATTTTGCTGACTGCTCTAGCGGTTGAGCACTGGAGCTTGTTCCTGGAGGTTTATTATGTCAATTGAATGGCAGTTCCCCTGCCTAGCTCGGCCCCTGTAGATAAGTTTATGAATTTATGGTACATATTGCCCTTTTCAGAACATAGCGGGTACAACTGAGATGAGTTAGGATTAGGAGGAGCGCATTTCTACTAGAATATATTCCATCTTTACTTTTTCTTATGTTTGAGAAGGGCAGAGACTTCAAGCAGTTTGACATAAGATAAATCTGCTTAGATAATTGAGAAGAGTGTACTTCTAAGGGAAAATAGAACTGGGTCACTAGGTCGACTAAATGTCCCTGGGGACAGAGACTTTGTCTTATTCATTCTTGTATCACTGCTGCCTAGCATGGTGATTGGCAGATGGAAAGTCCTCAATAAGCAATTATTAACCTGAGTAAGACTTATGACAGATCACACTGTAACTAAGAATCTTGGCTCCTGTTAAATCTAGATTTGAAGACAAGAATAATATTTGCCTTCTGATTTTTGTCCTGGTGTCTGTTCTGAAGACCAGATGATAAAGGTACTAGCTCACTACATTGATGGACAACTTGCCAATATTAATTTGGGTAGCTTCAATGTTCAATTTCTATTTTCATTGCATGATAGGATTAGAAGATTTTCTGACCTTCTCCATCTAGGTGTATATTCCTATATGAATCCAGATGAACTTGTCTATTCTAGTCTACAAAAGCTCCTCTGCATTAATAGTCTCAGCAGTAAATATCTCTAGCTCGACAATTATCCCAAATACCTAATCCAAATCCATTAATACGTGTCAAAGTCATTCTCTTTTGTTTACCCCTTTTCTCAGTGGAAAGTCCTTTCCTTCATATATTACACTTGTAAAAATCCTTTACTAGAAAATAAACTAAAAGTCTCAGTTCTCACCTACCATGCAGAGATCAGCAACCATGAAGAGCTGAAGAGGGTATAATTTTAAATAGAGTTTAGGAAAAAAGGAAGAGTACACAAATTATGACCTCCCAGAGAACTTTCTCTCCCTCTGAGCAGAATGCAAAGGAGCACCTTCTAAGATGTGTGGCACATGGTGCCTTTGTTCCTGCTCTTTCCTCTGGGCCAGTAATTGTCCAAGTCTTGTAGTCTCCATTTCTGAGGCAACAGAATGTCAGTTCCTTCTTTAAATCCCATCATTGTTAATGCTTTCATCTTAAATAATGCTAAGTTCTACACATCTCAAACCGTCTAAAATGGGACACAGAACCCTAGAAATACACTTTTACATTACTATGACATATACATCTTGACTCACCGGCTTTTCTCCAGGTATTACCTTGGCAATTTTCATTTGCATTACTGATTTTCCATTTGAGAGTAGGACTCAGTAGACAAAGGTGAGTTTACTTCAGTCTGATTGATTTTTAAGGATTAGGTGTTTTTTTTTCCCACCTTTTTGCCATGGTGATCTAAGACTTGCAGGCAATTGAGAAATAGTACTTGCCTGAAAGTCTTAGATCAGCTAGACAGCTAGCAGTTGTGTTCTTTCACTGGACCTGATATCTATGTCTAATGATATTTGAATGATAGCATGAAAGTAAGAAGTCTGAGATCCCTTACTGGCTGTTCCCAGGCTTTATCTTGAGTTAGGTGAGTAGGAATCATATAGAGAACAATAGGAAAAAAATTGAGCTTTGGAGGAAGATTTCTTTACATCATTTACCTGGGTCTTTTTGTTTCTTTTCCTTATTAAAGGCATAGGTAGGAACAAGTGATTGATAAGCCTATGGTAAGATTATTCTTTTAGGTCTATTGTTAGAGAAGTAATCATAACTTCTGATTGCTCCTACATTGCAGTGGGAATATGAGAAAGGTCCAGAAAAGGACTCTTAACAAAAAATTAAGACATAACTGAGGCCACCCTAGGCTATTTAAGGATCATATTAAGGCGGTAACTTTTTGGTGACCAAAAATGGTCTCTAGGACTGAAGTTCTCCAAGTAGAGTGTTTGGGTTGGCAGCATCAACAACTCCGGGGAAATCATTCAAAATGCATTTAAAATTCAGAATTCATGGTTATTTCCTAGACTTGATGAATCAGGAACTGTAAGGGTAGTGTGCTTCTGATGTGAGCTCAAGTTTGAGAACCACTGGACCCAGTGCAAGAGTTTTTGCATAATATTACTCTGGATTTAAATAGTATCTCCATCACTTGCAGTCTACATAAACTTGAGTCTATTATATGACCTCCTGGAGCCTTAGTTCTTTACAAGTAAAAGGGGATAATAACTCTTCCTCCTCAGGGTTGTTGTGAAGATTATGCAGCTAGGTAAAGCTATCTAGTACTTCATAAGTACGAGGCATGTGCGAAGGCTTTGTATGTAATGGCTCATCTCCTCACATCAATCTGAGGAGGCAGGACATTTTATAGGACAGGAAATGGATACAGAAGCTAAACAAGTTGTCTATCCTTGAACTTACCCAGTAAATGGTAGAACCTGAATTTTTTTTAGAGACTGGGGAGGGGGAAGAGAAAATTAACTTTATTTATTCATCTGGCCTTTGTTTCTCTGACACTTAGTTGTGTACATGGTGTTGGGGTTTGAACCTAGGTCCTAGCACTTGCCAAGTAAGCACTTACACCGCTGAGCCACTGCTCCAGGTCTAAGCTGGGATCTGAACCAGAATCTGAAGCCTTTGCTCACAACCATCTGACATTTATAAGATGCCTGAAACATAGTAGGGACTTAATAAATGTTAATGCTCTTTCCTACATATCCTCTTGGGATGCCACAATGTTAGATATGGAGAACTGATTAATTGCTAAATCTGTCTGGTTATATTAATAGGAAAAATTAACTATAATTGAGTGCAAATTGAAAACTGAATCAATCGAAATTGAAATTAAAGCTTACAATCTGAATAATTCTGGGGCATTCGGAGGAGCCAGTATAAAGAGCCCAATGATCTTAACCTTTGATTTATTTTTCCCTCTTTCTGCTTCATGAGTTTAACATGGAAGAATTAGTTGGCAAGCTAAGTCACTGGTTTTCAAATTTCAGCTCCAGATGACCTTTAACAATTTTACAAATTATTGAAAACTCCAAAGAACTTTTGTTTATATGGGTTTTAAAATCAAAATTAATGCATTTGAAATTAAAATAGAATTTGTTAAAGTATTTATGTAAAATTTATAACAAAAACTTCATGAAAAAATAACTTTCCCAAACAAAAGATTTAGTGGTAAGAATGGTATTTTCCTAAAGTATTACAAATCTCTTTCATTTCTGGCTTAATAGAAGGCAACTGGATTCTTATTGCATCTTTTTCGGTAACAGGTCAAGTAACCCTTGGCAATCTCCCTCATGTACTCACAGGGAAATGAGAGCGGAATGGCTAACAATTTCTTAGTATTATGTCTCGTCACCATCTGGGGCCTTTGGATCACATTCGAGAACCCTCTGGGCTAGTTGAGATTTGGGTGGAGATGGGCAGTTAATCCAGAATGCTCATAATCTAAATCTCTCACTTTCTTTTTAGTTTGGGGGCACTGATTTATCAGTTAATTATTCAAAATAAATTCTCTTGCAGGGAGAATGCCAAGAGCCCCAAGGAATATGATATAAAATAATGAAGCACAACTACAAAATAAGAAGAGACTTTGGTTTGATTAGCTTATCATTATTAACTTGGACAGCTGAATAAAACTTTTTACAGCATCAGTGGAAGTGGAACTGAAATGACAGAAAGAGAATAGATAAATTTCCATGACAAGAAATACGATTCTTCTGTTAAGGTGTGGTGGCAAATGCCTGTATTCCCAGCTATTCAGGAGGTTGAGGTAGGAGAATGAAAATTTGAGGTCAGCCTGGAAAATGTAGTAAGACCCTCTAGGGGATAAATCTAATTTTCAGATTATATACAAATCATATTGTTTCGTTGGAAGCTTTTTTAATTGTACAATAACTAAATTTCTTAATTAAAGAATGTGTAAATCTAGAAATGAGATCACAAGGTGATAGGACCATTTTCATGAGTCTTTGTTTAGATTAGCAAATCACCTTTGAAAATAATCATACCAATTGAGTGCATTTACAGTATCTTTCATGTCTGAGCATATCTCCTTATTGAGATTAAATAAAATCACATATAAAATTACAAAAAATATAAAAAAAATTTAATGAAAGGGCTGGGGGTGTAGCTCAGAGGTAGAACACTTGCTCAGCATGTGAGAAACCCTGGTTCCCTAGTACCAGGAAAGAAAAGAAAGAAGACTGTGTATGTGTGCGCTCATTGTTCGCAAATGACGTAAACCTCTCAAACATTAGACTCTGTCTCCAACATCTATTTATATTAGATGAAGGCAGAAGTTTACTATTTCTATCTCTTTAATGGTGAGTACTTGAAGTTGAAGTTATCTGAAGTTTACTAATAGTAAAGTAGATCAATTTCAAAGTGTACTTATTTCAGAGCTAATCTTTGTGAGTGTGTGTGTATGTGCAAGACAATGATTAGACAGCTCCCCTTAATCTTCTGCGACCTTATTTTGAGTCAACAGACATGGTGTGAATCGATGGTTAGGAGGTTGAAACGATGCACTAAGAGGAATGTTTAGCAACAGCCGCTTTACACCAAGGTGATTTACAGAGAAATTTAAAGCGGCGATTATTTATTCTTTGAGCTTCAGCTTCAAATAACCAGGAATTGTCCTGTGTTAAGAAAAAGTTTTAAATAAATGCACCATAACTTTTTACTATTTCATAAGCTGAGTTCTTTAAACTTCATGTTTGACATCTGTATGTAACATGCATATCAATCCATTTTGATGTTCTTAAGAAACGTAGAACACAGTTTGCTTGTAAGAACAGAAGAAGTTCAAACTCTCTATACTATATACATGATGTCCCTGTTCAATTTCAGTGCCAACGTATAGTGTGGTAAAATTACAATAGGTTAAACAGGACAGCTCATGCTATAATAATGCACATTTAGTTAGAAGTGGTGCATAAAATACATTCAATGAACATAATGTTTACTATACTATAGATTATTTTTGGCATGTTTGGTAGGTATTTTATAAGCATATTTGAAATTTTATATTATCTCCAGCAGATGGGAAATAAACAGTAACAGGAGTTGTTAATTTTTTTTATTATACATTGGGAGAAGAGAAGTAATAATGTTAGGAAAAACATATTGAGGCTAAAAAACTACATAAAATGTTTATAAAGCCCATTTTAAAATCTTTGGGAAAAAAAGAAATAAAAAGTAAGTTGAAATGTTTCAACATCTGTTATCTGTAATGGCAGCTCTAAAAGTCACTATATGTTAGGTAAGAAAACTATTTTCTGGTGAAAATACAGCTAGTTGCTGTTTTGAGATGCTGGGAACAGGTATTTGCTGAGTAGATGAATTAAAGCGGAAGAAAACCCTAAAAACTCAAGTGTACACAGTATAGAAGCAAATGAGGGCAAAGCTGAAGTTCCGAAGTTCCAAATGCTGGTTTGGATCTAGAGGCGATTGGTGACACACACAGGAATTCTCTCGTCAGCAAGGCATTTGTGCGGCTTTGCATCCAGGCTGCACCACGCGAGGGAGACTTTCATCCTGTCTCCTTTGCCTGGGAGACTTCAGGCTCTTACCCTGTATCCCTGAGTCTGTCTGCTTGTCAATTGCCTCCCGACTGGGGTACCAGAAACAAATCTTTTCCAGCTGTGTTTAACCTTCCATGTTCCCTACATGATGATCCTTTTAAAAAGAGGAATGATCATGGCATCCTCAAGCTTAAAAGCCTTTGTCAGCTCTGAGTGCTCATAATTCACACCCACGCACCCCACCTTCACTCTGTACCCCTGACCAATGCGGTTCCGTTCTCCAGCCTCGCTCTCGAATATCCTTGCTACATCAGCCTGCAGTCACCACCACATTTTTCAGTTTTCCATATGCCGTGGAAAATTTTTTAATTTCTCTGTGCTTTGTGCATGCCCTCCTTTATCTTGGAGACATGTACTCTCTACAAAGTGCTTTATTTGTGGAGATTCTGCTCCTCCTGTAAGGTATCAGGCAAACATTTCTTCCCAGTTTCTCCAAGCTGCTCAGGCAGAGGGTTCTGCCTCTCTCTGTATCCTAATCAGATACTACTGACAGCTTCGTGGAGGTAATGTTGTACTGTGAGTTCATTGCTTATTTGTATAGTCCCTGCATTGTAGGTTTCTTCTAAACAGAATCTTGTATTTTCATCTCTGTAGATTGGTGATGGAGAAACATTTGTTTGTTGAATGATTAACTAGTAGGAAACTAGTGGTAATCTCTGCAATGCATTTACCTGTCATGGACTCTATCATTCCACAATCAAAAATGAAGCTGAGAATGTAAATCCCTATGGAGAATAAACTGGTGGTAGTGGTGATAAGGTCAAATACCTTCTTGGCAGAGAAGCAAGGATACTTGGGACAAAGGGCAACAAAGAACAGGAAAATCCTACAAAAAAAGAAAAAAGAAAAAAAAAGGCAAGCTGAGGACAAGTAAAGACAGAGAAGGTCTCTTTGTTTACACTAAATTTCTTTCGCTGAAGGACAATCTGATAGAAGCCTTTGGAATTACAGAGCAAGCATTTCATTTGTACCTTGGGCATAAATTGTTAAGTGCTTTGTTTTTGTAAAAGGCAATAGAACTGGAAAAGAGTTAATGCCATTTTTAGAGAAAGATGATAAGAACAGATAACTTTAAAGTAATTTTTCATGTGGGAGAATGAAATGCAGGGAGAGTTACTGAATGCAGATGGGAAAGGCATTTGTGTCTGCCCATACCTTTCTCTTGGCTTGGTCACTTTCTCCTTCCTGGTCCATGCTGCCTCCTATAGTTGCCACAGAAAGCAAGTGGCTTGCACTGTAGTTTTAGGGATTTGAAAAGCCCTGTCCATCTTCCATATTTAGGGCTGACTGGTCAAATTATTGGGTTGAAGATTTGCAGAGTCTTCAATTTCCTGCCCACCCTCTTAGCCTCTAACCTCCTGCTTCTTAGGGCTCTTATTTGGCCAACGTTGGAATGTAGAGCTCTTGTAGCACTGGACCAAGCCAACCAAGTAAAGGGGTGCTAGATCTTAATTCCTTTAAACTAGTTAATCCTTCTCAAAGAAGATGAACTAGGAAAGAAACAGTGAGCAAAGAGGAATGGAGTCCTAATAATGTGCTTTCAAGTGTTAATTGGGGGAAGGATTTGCCCTGAAGTCATACAACATGGCTAGTGGCTTAGCTATCTATGTTTGACCCTGTCCACTGTCTTTATACTGTTTGCATTTAGTCCATATGGATGCTGGAAAGAATAAAAACATTGTTCTCATGTAGGGAAATACTGAACAGATCAAGCCGAGGTACAATGTAATCCAGTTTTGTGTATCTAGGCTAATGGGATTTCTACTTAACTAGGGTGAAAAGTGAGAGCGTGTGAATGACTCAGTCAATGCATGGGGGACAGAAGTGGGCTGACCTTAGCATATGCAAGAGACTCAGGAGCAGCTCTGGGGTTAGAGAACGGGCTTCTGCCTACAGTCCTCTTCTCACCAAGGCCATAATGAAGCTCAGAGGATCTCAGCCCTACACAACCAGCTGAGCAGTGCCTCTCCCACCACTAATTCCTGTGAATCTAGGAAAGGTAGCTAGGGAAGCAATTAGAGAAGAAAAAAGAAGTTTCTCTTTTCAGAGCTTATTGCTTTTTGTACAAAATCAGGGTTTTGTTTCTTGTATTCTTTTTTTCTCCAGCATAGAGCCAAAGGAAATAAATCAGTTCAAGATTTTTACATCAAATTTTTGCTATCAAATTTGCTGGAGGAGGAAAAACAAGTATAGATGAAAGAGCTCACACAAACATAACCAAAACATATATACTTCAAATTATTTTTCATGGCACATTAGTTCATCTTAATTTAACAAATCTTAGCCATGTTGTATGTTCAAAGCATTGATTTATACGTACGAAAGGAAAAAAAATAGCCTTGCATTTCAGGAGATGAGAATCTCATGGGAATGAGCCACAGATAAGAATCTCTCATACAAGGATTTAGCCAGGATGAATAATAAAAGTGAAATTATCACACATTTTTTAAGCTCATCTGATATCTTCTCTACTCCCCTCTCCCCAGCCATGTTGCAGGGATGCTTCAGCACCACCCTCTGTCTGCTTCGTACAGGTTCAATCGAGCAGTGCATGTCTCTTGTCCCAGGTCCCATCTAAAACAATGTTGTAGGATATCCATGGGAAACCACTCAAGTACAACTCAGGCTTTAGCAACCTGGAAATATGAAGGGGGTTAAGTTAATTCAGTGTATGGGAGGGGAGAGTAATTATGAAGATATATCAAAGTATTGGTCAGAAACAGGAACTGATGGATAAATGCTTCCCCTGTAATCATCTAAAATACACAATTCTAAATCACATTTTATTCTTTAGAGGGTCCTGAGTAATCCAACTCCAGTCACTTGCAGTAGTGACCAGTCCTGGCATTGAGTTTCTATCCTTCCTATATTCCTGCTTCCTGGAATGATTTCCCAAATAATTTACCTGTATATTTTAGTAAGCTTTTCACTGCTGTGACTAAAAGATTTGACAAAAACAATTTAAGGAGGAAAAGTTATTTAGGGGTTCACGGTTTCAGAGGTCTTAGTTCATAGAAGGCTGGCTCCATTCCTAGGGGCTTGAAAGGAGGCAGAAGGCTTGTCTCCAGAGGCAGAGAGGAACTCCATGCCAGATACAAAATATATACCCAAAGGCTCGCCCAGCGACCCAGCTGCTGCAGCCACACCCTATCAGCATACAGTAACCAGTTAAGCCTATGAGGAGATTTACTCACTAATTGAATTAGGGCTCTCATAACCCAATCATTTCACCTCAGCCTTCTTGGAATGTTTCACATGAGAATTTGGGAGATAGCTTTCATCCAAACCATAACACCTGTGTGTTGATGGGACGTTGCTTCAAGCTATACTCTTGTGGGAAAATAATAGTAATTAATACTTTGGAGTATTTACTATGTATTAAGTATTGTATCAAACACTTTATACACTTTATATAGCAGGTTAATGGACTATTTTTTAGATATCTTTTTAGGCTGGAGGAGATAGAATTCTAATTTTGCAAATGAAATAATTTGAAAAAGTTATACTGTTGGTGATAGCCCCTACATTTAATTGCAGATTTATTTAATATTAAAGCCCAAACTCTCACTGCAACAACAGCAACGACAACAGCAACAACAAAAACCCTTGAAGATATGTAAATAGTGCAATGAGCATTGTGGTGAGCTCACCAACATCTGTTTCTCTCCCCTGGGTTTGGGTGGTTTGGATTTGGACTTGCCTTACTCCCTTACTACTTCAGAGGTGACTTTTGATTGGTCTAGACCTGATTGATCACACAGAGTTTTTTCCCCATAGAGGTTGTTTTACACAATGTCATGCCTCTGCTCATGCAAATACAACATTTCCCTGGCCTGAATAATTGCTTCAGGCATGGATATGTGACCCAAGATGTTTCCACTAGAGATAGGTAGCTGTTTAATTTTGGTGTCCCCACAGCTCAATCCTTGGGCTGCTTCTGGATCTGAATTCACACACCTGGTGATTTTGTCAAGACTCATGGTTTTACCTGGATGCACCACAGTTTCCAAAGGTTTATGTCTAGTGCAGACCTCTTCTCAGAACTCTAGAATTACAAGTCATGTTAGTCAGCCTTTCATTGCTGTGATCAAAATGTCTGACAAGAATAGCTTACAGCAAGAACAGCTTACAGGAAGAAAGATTTATTTTGGATCATGTTTTCAGAGGTCTCAGTCCATAATCTGCTGACTCCATTGCAGAAACATCATGTTGAGGGAGGGGTTCATGGTGGCGTAAAGCTGCTCAGTGAATGGTAGGGAAGGAGAGAGAAAGAAAGAAAGAGAAAGAAAGAGAATGAATGAGGGAATGAGAGAATGAGAAGGAATATGAATGAAATGCTCAAGGACTGGAGAGAAGATCAACCCTTCCAATATTCTAGCTAGATCCCACCTCCCAGTAGTCCATTCAGCTATCAGTGCATTAATTCATTTTATGAATTAATGGGGTACGAGTCCTTATGATCAAATTGTTACCTAAAAGTTCCACCACTGAGCCTTGAAGCTCCATGGATTCAACATATGAGCTTATGAGCTTTTAGGGGGACATTCCAAGTTCAAACCTTAACACTTCTTTCAGTACCTTATTGATTACCTAGTACACATTTCCACTTGGGTGTTTAATAGATAAAACTTAATGTAGCCAAAAGTGAACTTAGATACTCCCCTTTCTCATCTCGGTTACTGCCAACTTCAACCTTTCTGTTGTTTAGACTAAAGCTTTGAAGACAACCTTTACTTTCTCTTTGCTCATACTGACCATCATCCATCCACAGATGGTTGGCTCTGCCCTTGGAGCGTGAGCAGAATCCACCCATGACTCCATGCTCTCCTATCCACACACACATGAGCCTCCACACCTTACACCTGGATTATTGCCAACTGACACCTACGGGCCCCCACAACTGGCCTCCCACTTCTGCTTTAACAGTGGTTTCTAGGCTTTGGAAAATGCCATCACTCACACAGAATTAAGTGGTTATGAATTCAAAGGCGATAGCTATGTAAATCCATGAGCAGTATTTCAATTTGGTCTTTGGGGCAAGGAGGGCTCTTTTTCGTGTGATTTTAAAAATGCTCTGGAGACTTACAGAGCAGTATTTTGAATAACACCTGTGACAGGAAAGGGGAAAGCTATTACTCTCTTGAATTGATGTATGTCTGCAGAGGTCAAATCATTTCTTGGACAATTTTTATATCTGTACCTATAACTTGGGAACCTTGATATAGAGAGGGAGCTACTGGCCATTAGTCAGGTGAGCTGGCATTAGTTCTGTAAAATTAACTTTTTCCCTTAGATAAGTCACTTATATTTTTGAGTTATTAATCTGCTTGTATGTAAAACAGGATGGATAATACCCACTTACATACCTTACAAAGCTGTTATCAGTATGAAATGATACCATTTATTGATGATAGACTTTTAACTGGTTCCCATGAAATCCTTCTAAAAAACATGGAAATGTTCATCTCCCTTCTTCTCTGAATTGTGTATAAATTTACATCTGTGTATATGCAAATGCAGTGTTGCTGCTTTCTGGAATTAATGCTCAGAGTTTTCATCTCTGTTTCAAAGAGACCCATGACCAATGGAAGATCAAGTTCTACTAGAGGTGCTTTCTAAACTACAAAGTACCTTTCAAATAAAATCACCTTCTACTGGACTCATCCTTATCTTTAAATATCATCAAAGACTTTGTTGTATATACAAATAAGGACTCTTTAGTAAGATTTTTCCTTTGACCTTTAAAAATCAATAATCAACAAGTTTGCTGAGTCCATAGCTGGTTAGCAAGTTTGGTAAATATGGCTTCACAGGAAGTTGTCTAGTGTTCAGGGTTCCACGGTCCTGATGGTGCTGACTACGATGGACCTGACTATGATGTGCTGAAAGCAGTTGAGGTAAATTGCACAACAGTGTGAATAGGTCTGTCTCCTTACCTCTCCATCCATGGTAGGTTACTACGTAGAAAATATCCTTCCAATCTGTTCCCTCCCACTCTCTTTCCCTCCCTCCATCCTTCTTCAGGCATTTACTAAATGATCCGCAGATACTGAACATCACTGTGCCAGTATCAGTTCCTTGGATAGTCCTGTTCTGTCAGTTTGGAAAGGGGACACCTGGGTCCCAGGAAATAGGCACAGGATTAGGAGTCTGCTTCCTGTCTGGGAGCCCAGCTCTGCTATTAAAATCACTCTGTGACCCTCTGTCGGTCACTGAACCTGCTGTGCTGCTATTTGCTCATCTGTAAAATTGCTCTCCCTCTTGGGCTCATTGTGAGGATAAAAGAAAATAATAGGTGGCAAAGTGCACTGAATGGTAAAAGTCTAATACTAAATCAAAGTATTATCATTTTAGAAGTTTATCCCTGAGCAGTGCTGACATCGACATACGGAAGTTAAAGCTTCAATTAGGGGCGTGCTTCATCTTTAATCCACCAATAATAAAACATTCTCCAAGCAGTGACCCAATTTCAGGCACCCTATGGTTATTTTCAAGTTTTTCTTCATATTCTTGGTATAAGTACAGAATCTCAGAATTTTTTTTTTAGGATGAGTTCAACATCAACTAGTCTGTAGTCTTGCTTGAGTTCAGAAAAGGTGTTAATAAGTCCATGAGGAGTCATAATAATGGGTATAGATCTGTGTGGTGGTTACAGGACAGATCATGCAATGATCATGTGAGGGAGATCATGACCTGAATTTGTACTAAATGCTAGGCACAGTGCTGCAACTTTTCATAAGTTATTTTTAAGCCTCTTGATGACCTAATGAGGTAGGTGATTTTATATTCATTTTCAGAGTTGGGACTTGAACTTCAGAAATGTCAAGTAACTTGGTCAAGATCACATAGCTAATAAGTTTCCTCAAGGATGTAAAATTTGCCAAAAGAGCTACAGGAGGATTGCCTTGAAGGCTAAATTGATACATGTACTTGTCTGGTACCAGGGCATTGGATATGATTCCTTTAATAGGGGCAGTTGAATTACATCTTGGTTTTGGAAAACAAGCAAAATGTTTATTTAAAAAGTTCTTTCATCATCTGGATAACTCTAAGATGCAAAATGTCTGGGTAACTAAAGTTTTTATGGCCCAAATATCAAATCTTTAAAAAAAAATTAGCAGCTTTTCTCATTAAAGCATACATTTTGTAAATCAAGCTAATCAAGTATTAGATGTAGTAGAACATGCCTATTAGATATTTTACTCTGACAATAAAATTAACAATTACTAATTTGGGTCAGGGATCTCATTTGTGTATTTCTTATATTGGTAATATTCTGCATCTTTGGGATTTGGAGATATTAGATGTCTCCTTGTTCTCCTGAAAAGTACTTATTTCCAAAGTTCCACTGTAAGATCTTCATTACTTTACCTAAGGGCTTTAGATTCAATTAAGTCAAAATGCAGTCTGAAAATGATAACCGTTTAATCAGTGATTAGCAAACAATGACCCATGGGCAAAATCTCCACTGAGACTTCTTTCTGTATAACCTACAAGAGCTAAGGATAGTTTTAGTATCTTTAAAACAATATGTTTAGATATTACATAACGGAGGCCCTGTGTGACCCACCATGCCTAAAATATTTACTATTTGTCTCTTGAAGAAGTTTGCCGACCCTGTGTTAAATTATAACAAGTAGTTTCTCAGTGAAAGGCAAATTTTCAAGGAGAACTGAGAAAACCCTTTGAGCACTAGTGATGTTTCCCATTTGAGGGGTGGGGCTGTGTGAGCCAGGTTGGTACACCACTCAGACCTCTCTTGAGAATAGAACTTGCCCTTGAAATGAGTGCAGTTTCCACCCATGAGTCCTCCAAAATCCACTCCAGCCTTTAGTTCAAGGCCATTCTCTTCTTCCAGGGCTGCCTCAGTCAGTGCCTGACTTGAACGTTACATGGATTAAATAGCTTTACTCACAATTTAGTACTAGATTGGACATAAGAAGTAAGTAAGAAAGGGGAAAAAAAGTAAGTAATTTTTGGATATAATTTTTACTGGAATATTGTATGATAGTCAATTATATTAACTAAGAATTTTAGCCACAGTTTCTGGATTCAGCAAATAAAAAATACAGGATGCTGAATTAAATAAAAATAATTAATTAATTAAATAAATAAAATTCAGATATGTATGTGTATAGTCCTTAACATAAATATTTCCTACAGGAGAAAGCTAGAGAAGAGTTTATTAGAGAAGTCCCACACTTGGTATTAAAAACAAAAAAACATAAGTGTGCCCCAAATATTGTATGGGATATATATGTACTGAAAAACTATTCACTATTTATATCAAATTCAAATCTAACTGTATATCCTATATTTTGTCTGGCAACTATAGTGTTGTATTGTCTACTTGCAGAAAATCTATTGTGACAAAGTAGTCTTAATTCATGAGAAAGATGAGTTTTTTAAAGGTTAGGCGAGTCTGGTATTCTCCAGTCTAACACATTCTGATGCCCAGAGTAGGTGAGTGCCATGTTCCGTGTCACAGAACATATTGGCCCTAGACCTGGATTTCTCTTGCTGCCAGGTAGAGGTCTTCCCATCCCATCACCCAGTCATGACACCCATGACATAGCACTATACTTTTAAACATTTTCATCTTTTCTATCCCCTTTCTTATCAAATACATCTTTGTCATGAAGTGGCTTTTGTTTTTGATTTTTCACGTAGAATTTGAGTAGCTAGTAGACTTCACAAAATTATATACCTGCCTATTTGGATATATGTACACATGTGTATACATATTTCTATTTTTAAGATGACAATGGTTATTGTAGGAAATGCAGAAAAGATAAAATAGTACAAGGAAGAAAACAAAATTATTCATAATCTTCCACGTTTGCAGATTGGTATTACAAACATTTTGGAGGGAACTTTTATTTTATATTAAAAATATAGAAGTAACATTCTCTTTATATATAATATATCTTATATAAAACACGTACAGGTATAATTATGATTTATATTTTAAATATTTAATATATTTGATTTTTATATATTGCACTGTAATCTATACTTTATGCAACATTTACAACTATATATATGTGTGTGCAGATATATATATATCTTATCTATATATTTTATAACCTCATATAGATTAATAACATCGAAATATATCTTTTTGTTAAGTATTTTCTACCACTGAACCCTAATGGTTGGGTAGTGGCTGAATTATATGATTACAACATGTCTTTTTCAGCAACTTTCCTTCTGAAAGATACTTTCTTTAATTTCTGGGTTTTGTTTTCTTTTTCTATGACAGCGATTGGCATTCTGGTAAACATTATAAACAAAACATGAATCCTGTATTTATTATTTTGACATCTTAAGGGTAGATACGAACATTTAGGTTATTGACAGAGATCATTTCACAGATTCTTGATTCATATTACCACTCTGCTTTGCAGAAAGATTGGGCTAGTTGATAGTTGATAAGCAATGTACAACTGGTGTACAACTGGGCCCTTTTCCTTTGTCTTTGTCAATCATGGTTATTGGCAACTAAAAAAATAAATAAAAATGATCCTAAGAGAACTAAAGCAATAACATATTATTATTTAGTTTTTATATCTTTGGTTATAAAAGAAGTAGAATTTTTTCATATATTTGTACTTTTTTATAATAAATCATTTTACTTTTTTGTATTTATATATATGTCTTGTTATTGGAATGTTCATTTTCTTACTGGAATGTTTAAAAATATATTAAGGTTCTAAATCTTTCTTTAATTGTATGCCAGAAATATTTAATAATTTCTCTTTAGTCCTTTAATTTTGTTGAAATTTTTTATTATGTGAAGTTTTGAGTGTGTATGTAATCAATTCTATCTTTTCTTCCTAGTCTTTAAAGTTATCCTGAGAAAATTAAGTCCTTCTTCATTCCCAAACTATAAATAGTCAACTGGATTTTCTTTCATATTTTAAGTAAATGAATTTTAGTTGACAGTTTGCATTTAACTCTCTAACCCAGCCCAAATTTATTTTGGTGTGTAATTTTTTTTCCTTGATTTTTATAATCTGAGCATTTCTAACACATTTAAAGAAAAAAATCTGTAATAAAACCAGAATTTTTCACATATAGTCATTTCCTCCATTCTTGCACAGAAGTACATATGCAAAGTATGTGTAAATGTTATGGCCCCCAGGGGGATGTTAGGAAAGAACACTTCTTTAATGCCTTAATGCTTCAAAGGACCTGGGAACAAAGAAGGCTTTTCGCTTTCTATTGACCTATTATATTTGCATAATCTTTTCTGATGTCACAAGAAGAGAGTAGACTTGTTCTGCCATCAGAAGGCAGAACTAGGACAAATGGGTGAAAGTTACACAGAGTTCAGCTTAGAGTAGGGAAGACAGTGCTGCCTGGAAGTCATTGTCCTGACCTTCCAGTGCAAGTCTTCACTCAAGCTGTGCCTGGCACTCAGATGCCTTTTATGAGGTTGCTTTGTTTGTTTTGTGATGCTAGAAATTGAACTCAAGGGGACTCTACCCCTGAGCTATACTTTCAGCCCTTTTTATTTTTCATTGTGAAAAGATGTCTCCCTAAGTTTACCAGGCTGGCCTTGAACTTGGATCCTTCTGCCTCAACCAGCCAAGGAGTAACTGGTATTACAAGCATGTTCCATGGCACCTGATTTATTTGGATGCTTTGGGATGAGAATGAGTGGACAGACATCCTATCACAAAAAGTCTGTGTTGAGAGCAACATCTTTTGGTTAAAATTTTATTTTTTTTAATTTTAATTTTTAAACAGCCATACAAATTTTTAACTAAATAATATAGAATGTGTATAGTTTCTGGATACTAGAATTACCCCAGGAGTGCTCCCCCCCCAATTTCCCACCCGTATACCTCCCTTCCCTTACCCACAATATCTCTAAAAATGTATTAGACTGTATAACATTACACCTTATCTGGATTTAACACATGAAAATAGACCCCATTTCTGAATGGCCAGGGTCTAGTTCCAACCTCCACAGATGAGTGGAGACATTTGACCCTTGGATCTCTGGGTTAAGCTGATTTTACTCACCATAATTTCTTCCATAGCCATCCATTTTCCTTCAAAGGCTGCAATATCATTGTTTCTAATTGCTGAGTAAAATTCCATGGTATATATGTACCACAGTTTTTGGATC
>PVKS010011727.1:0-55791 GCA_004027875.1 Aplodontia rufa | reverse complement strand
GGAGGTGTAATTCAGTGATTAAAAGACCCCTGGTTCAATCCAAAGTAGTAAAAATAAAAATTGAATCATTCCTTTCTCCCAGGGTTGTGGTGATGATTAAATACATTAACTATTTATTTGCAATTTGGTCTGTTTTCCCATAGCCTTTGTACACACTGCTATTACAGAACCTCACATAGATACTTGGCATATCTGTCTCCTCTTAAACTAGAAGCTTCTCCAGGGCAGGGCATTTCTTTTTTCCCTTAGTACTCACTCTACCTGTGCAGGAATCTGGCACATGATAAGCTGTTTAGCACTGCCCATGTGCTCCCTAACCCTTCAGGAGGCACCCTGGTAGAGGTACTCAGAGTGGTAGTAGAAGCAGCCCCCTTTCCCAGACCTTCACCCCAGAATCTCCCAGTACTCCATCTCGGTTCCACCCTGACCCAGCTGCCTCCTTAATGAGACCCAGTGAAGATTCTACCCAGGCATACAGAGGGGAGTCCACTGGGAGAAACGAAATGTAAGAGACTAAAAGGTATTCAACACAACATTGCTGTTGTGGTGGGAAGAAACACCCAGACTCATAGGCCCACCAGCTGCTTTCCATAAATTTGCATCCAGAGTTAGCCATCATGTGGTTGAAGCTATGCTAGTTGGAGGACTTGGCAGCCTCACTCACCTAGGCATTTGGAATTAGAGGGTCCTGCTCTTACTTCCAGAGCTCAGTTCACTCAGCCCAGATCACTAAGGCTGTGGCCACAGCTGTCCCTCGTAGAGAGAGGACTCTGTAGGGTCTGAACCAGGTTATTTTCCTCCAGAGGACTTTGCTATTGATGATAGGCTTCACCTTTGTCTAGGCCAGTTTGCATTCCCAGCTTTTATACTAACTACCAGAAGGGTCAAACGGTCGCCCAAGCCTCACAGCATGGGGAAAGATATAGAAGTTTTAGAAATCAAGAATCACCACCTGGACCATCACCTGTTGTGATGCTTAATTTTATAACCTTGATTTGACCACAGGATGCCCAGACATTTAGTCAAACATTACTTGGGGTGTGCCTATGTGGATGATCCTGGGTGAGATGGACATTTAAATTGGTAGTCTGATAAAGCACCCAGCCCTCCCTAATGTGGCTGGGGCTCATCTAAAAAGGCAAAGGCCTGTGGGTAGGCGGGGACTCTTACTTCACTTCCTTAAGTTGGATGTTGGTCTTTTCCTGTCTTTGGACTCGATTTGAAACTTTGGCTATTCTTAGGTTTCTAGACTACTGGGCTCTGCACTGGAACTTATACCACTGGCTCTTCTAGGTCTCTCTCTGGACAGCCCCAACTAGTACACTTGCCAAGGAGAACATGGTATGGACTTCAGACAACAGATTGAGTTTCAAGCTCTTCACCACTCCCTCTGCCCCCTCCTGAGGGTGCCACTCTACCCCACTGCCACTGGAATCAGAGGTGTAGCCTGCCTTGCACACACACACCTATCTCTGGCCTTCCTCCTCAACTCACCCATCATCAACATCCCTCCCACAGGAAGAAAGAAAATGGAAAGAACCAATGATTCCCAGTGGATTAGGGGAATCACGGCTACTTTTGGCTTTCTTCTTTATATTTTTTGTATGATATTAAAATACTTGTGCCATGACCGTGAGGAGCATTTACCTAACTGATAGGATGGTTGTGACCATTAAATGTTTGTAAAAGACTTCTCACAGTACTTCTTAATAAAAGAATAAAAGATGGCTCTTGTTTTAAAAATCTAAGAATAATACATTTCTATAACTTTGTGATTTACAAAGTACTTTCATGTACCTCATTCATTTAGATAATGAACACTTGAGATGGATATATTATTCCTCTTTTACAGAAACTGAGGCTCAAATATAGTATAAAAGTGGGCTCTGATGATTCAGTGGTTAGCCACATGGGAGAGACAGATGAAGCTGTGGGGCTATGACAGTGACCCTGCTCACTGACTCACTTGCCAGGCCACTGTGTGAAACAGGCCTTGGCTCCTGCCCCTTTAGTGGTACTGAGCTCATACCTGGGCCTCTCCAGGAAAGACATTCGGCATTGCCAGGTACTCATCCCTGACTAGGAGTTCCCTGTTACCTTATTAATTTAGAATCCAAGTATTAGTTGCAAGTCCCCTCCCCTGCAAGCCATGGAATCTAGATGAACCCCAGGCCTGAGAGATACAGGAAGGAGGCCAGTTTCCCAAGTCTGACTGGCAGGACCCAGAAACCCAGGGCTTGCCTGGAAGTAGAATTGCCTGGGGCAAAAAGCCAGGAGACCTCACTTTGCCAGATCTCTACCTGGGTAACCAAGCAAGGGCAAAGTCTCTAAAGAATTTATTTATTCTTATTAATACAATGGTTCAAATACTTTCTTTTTTCTTATCTCAAAGGGAAATTTTTTTTGCATAAAAAGTAAAACCTAGGTATTACTTTGACCTCCTTGGCAAGGGGATTGGGGTAACAGAGTGTCTGTTAAAAAGGTCATTCCTTCACTCATCCCTCCATCCATCCACATGTATTGAGGGCTTTCCATATGCCAAACTCTATTCTCAGAAATGGGAATGTAGAGGTGAATAAGAAGACTTCCCTGTCCTCATGAAGTATATTGACCTGAAAGTCCAATCCCAAACCATCAATAACCAATGCCGTCAGATCTCCACTATTTTTCAGAGTAGTTTTGCTTCTTTCTAAAAATGAAATAGTCCGAAATGGAAGCAGCCCCACCCTGCTTCTAGGAGGACATGCCTGGTGCCCTGGAAAATCCAAACGAAACTGAACACATATTGAAGCAAACAGTAGGTGCCGAGGGTGACCCATTGTCTGGTCTGTAATGTGCAAAATGAATTTTGTAAGGGCTGCCTCATCCTGCATTTTAACAGGCTTGAAGGAGAACCGGTTTGCTGTGCTTAAAACTGGTGAGCCACTCTTCCATCAGAAACGTTGATTTGCTTATAAACATTTTTACCCTATTACTGATAAGTGTATGGCTACCATCTTTGAAGGAGATCAGCATCTGCTGTACCCCAAAATCATAAACGTATTTTGGACTATACAGAAAAGTTATGGAATGTTTTGGTAAGTTGTGTTATAACTTGAAGACGACTTACATGGCCAATAATGTAATGGCCTAGGTAATTTGGGGGTACCTCCAATAGGCAGATGCAGTAGCAAACCAACAGACTGTGAGGTGATCCCAGGTAACTCAGTGTGCTCCTCAGTCAACCTGGCTGAGTTGACTCCTCCTTCCCCCAGGAGTGTCCTGAGCTGGTTGCTGTGCACCATGTGCTGACCACAAGCAACACCTGCCCCTGGGGAAGAGGGAGACCAGACCTCTGCCTGCTGAGACCGCTGATGTGCAGTCTCACAGGGATTGGCAGATGAAGCTGTGAGGGGGACCAGCCATCCCCAGAAGGTGGCCACAACTCCCCCTCCACTCTCTTTAGATGAGCGGCTTCCCGTGTGATCCTCCTACTCCCTAACATCCTGAGCCTAACTTTTTGTTTTGGCATGAGGAGCAGTGCCTTGGAGTAAAACGGCAGTCACGCCATGATGTACACTGCAGAGCCTGATGGAGAGGTTCTGGGGAGCCCACTGCACTTGACATTTCCCGATTTTACTGCAGACGCAGACGTCGGCTCCATTGGAGTGGGGCTGCTTCAAGGCCTAAGGCCTGCAAGACCCACAAGCCTCTGGCACCCAGAGGGCCAATCCCACTGGCCTCCTGGGGAGGCTTTATGCCTGTGGCCCAGCTCCAATGCTCTGCCCTTCCAATTGGCTTGCCAGATTCAGAGCACTGGGGTTGGGGTGAGGGACGGAATCTGTGCTTTTTTTGTTATTGCTGTTCATACAGACTGTGTGTCTCTGGCTTATGCATCCAGAACATTCCAGAACAGTGCTAGTCTTTGTGGTTTCTTTGTACTGCCCCCAGACTCACCCATGTTTCCCTCTTGCACTCTGCCACCAACAGAACTGAATCATTATCACCATCAATAGCACTAATGTGTTGAAAACAGAAATCAGGTTTCTAAATCTTGGTCCCACACACATCCCCATCTCCTCTCCTCCTGGTCTCTTGCTGGAGTGTGTTCACGTAACTCGGGAGCTAGAATTCTGCCTCCTTGCCTTGTCCCTGCCAAGTCCTGCTGGACATCCCAGCAGCAGCTTGGGAAGTAGAGGTGTGGCCACCCTGTATCCCAGGGGAGAACATTCACTCTCTATCACAGCACCAAGGACATACTTGCAAGGTGAGCACTTTCACAATGCTTTAAATCTATTTTGACGGTTTTCCTTCACTCCTCTTTGCCTTATTTCCCTCCTCTCTCCAGAAAAACAGTAAAGTGGTTAATTTTCTTGCACGTATAGCTTGAACATAGAATCAGAATTGAGTTGTATCCACATGGTATCTACTCCTAGACTTTTCTCTGAAGTCTTTGCAAACGGTTCCTGCTTTAGTCAGCTGATAAGAACAGTCTTAGGAGGAAAGGTTTATTTTCAGGGCTCACGATTTTAGAGGTTTTAATCCATGGCTGGCTGGCTCCAATCTTTAGGGCCTCAGGTGAGGCTGAACATTATGGAGGAAGGCACAGGTCCAGGGAACAGAGAGCTCAGGGCATCACATCAGGAAGCAGAGCAAAGAGTAAAACTCCAAGCCCAATACAGAATATGTACCCCAAAGGCGCACCCCCAATGACCCACCTCCTCCAGCCTCACCCTACCAGCCTACAGTTGCCAGAGCATTAACTCATTGATCGGATTAAGGCTTTTATAACCCAATCATTTCACCCCAGCCTTCCAGAATTGTCACATGTGAGCTTTGGAGGGGCACCTCACACTCAAACCATAACATTACTATTTAACTTTTTTTTTTTAAGAGAGAGAGGGACAGTGAAAGAAAGAGGAAGAGACAATGAATTTTATTTAGTTTTTCATGTTGCCTTTGTTGCTCTGATACTTTATTGTGTCCATGGTGCTGGGATTTGAACCTGCATCCTCCAGCATGCCAGGCAAGCACTGTAACTGCTGAGCCACCGCTCCAGCCCCACCATTTTGCTTTCTATAAAGCTTATTTTATAAATTTTTTTAAAGAGAGAGAGAATCAACCCCATTTATCCTTCATGTGGTTTTTGTTTCTCTGACACTTAGTTGTGCACATGGTGCTGGGGTTCAAACTCAGGTCCCTGCACCTGCCAGGCAAGTGCTCCCACCACCAAGCCACCACTCCAGCCCTCTATAAAGCTTTCTAACGGAAAAAAAGGAATTAAGATTAGGAGTTGAAAAGATAAGCCACAAACTAGCCAAAAGGACCGATATCTAAATTACACAAAGAGTGATTAAAATTCAATAGTAAGAGTACAAACCACACGAGATGCCACTACCTGCCTATTACAGTAGCTAAAATGCAAAACACTGACAACATCAAATGCTGGCAAGGGAAAGGACCAACAGAAACTCATTCACTGCTGGCGCCAACGCGAAACTCACGACTATGTTAGAAGTCAGTTTGGCAGTTTGTTAGAAATCTAAATATGACAGCTAGAAAGGTGGCTCAGCAATAGAAAACTTGACTGGCATGCATGGGGACCCGGGTTCAATCCCCAGCACCACATACACAACTAAGTGGAGGAAAAACAAGAACCAGATTTAAAAAAAATAAATTAACTTTCTTTCTTTCTCCCTAGGATACTTGGAGGTGTAGGGAGGGGGATGGGGAGGGGGGAGGGTGTATGAAGAACTCCTAGGAGACTGGAGAGTGGGACTATGGGGGAACCATCTCAGAAGCCGATGTCATTCCTCCACGAGATACCCATTTAACGCATGAGTTCTTCTGGGGGGAACTGCAACAGTGAAACCCAAGGTGGTCATCCATGTTTTGGCATTACCCCTGGATAACAAAGTTCATATACATTGGTTACTGTTGGTTTGATAATGTTTCCCCCTCAATTGTATCTCTATATACTTCTAATAAAAAAAGAAAGAAAGAAAGCTAAATATAGTCTTACCATACAATCCAGCAATTACCTCTTGATTACCCAATTTAATTGAAACTTATGTTAACATGAATATCTGCACAGAAAAGTTTTTAGTAGCTTTATTTATAATTGTCAGAACTTGGAAGCAATCAAGTTGTCCTTCAATGAGTAACTGGATAAATAAACTGTGGCAAACCCATGTACTGGAATATTATTCAGTGATAAAAATTTAAGAGTTATCAAGCTACAAAAAGATGAAAAAGACGTGGAGGGGGCTGGAGCAGTGGCTCAGCAGTTCCAGTTCTTGCCTGGCGCGTGTGAGGACCCAGATTCAAATCCCAGCACCACATGCAAAACTGTCAGGGAAACAAAGGTCAGATGAAAAAAATAAATAAAATTAACTTTCTATCTCTCCCCCCACAAAAAAGAAGGACACAGAGGAAATTTTAAATGCATGTTGTTAAACAAAAGAAGCCAATCTGAAAAGACTATACTGTGATTCTAACTACATGACATTCCAGAAAAAAATTGTTATGCTTTGGATATGAAGTGCTCTCCCAGATCTCCTGGGTTATTGAGGGAGTGTGCAGAGGTGAAGTGACTGGATTGTGAGTTCGCGTGGACTGGGTGGTAACTGTAGGCAGGTGGGGATGGCTGGAGGAGGGAGGTCACCGGGGGTGTGCCCTGGAAGGGCTCATTTTCCCCAAGACCCTTGCCCTTCTCCCTCTCGGCCTCCAGGCTCCTGTGAATGGAGCAGCTCTGCTCCACCACGCCCTTCTGCCATGAGCTTCTGCTTCACCTCACCAGACCAGTGAATCAACCCACTGTGGACTAAGTAAGCTTGTCCTCCTCGAAGTTGTTCTTATCGGGAATTTTGGTCACAGTGACGAAAAGATGACTAAAGCAACTCTAAAGACAGTTAAAAGGTGAAAGCTTCCCAGGGGTTAAGGAGGAATGACTAGTTGGAACAGATATTCTTAGGGCAATAAAACTATGGCCCTAAAGGTTATTACCATGATGGATACATGACATTATACATTTGAGACAAGCTATAGGACTGCACAACAGAGAGAGCAAACCTTAATTTGAACAACGGACTTTAGTTAGTTATAATGAATCAGGGTCCTGGGGCAGTGGCTCAGTGACTGGAGCACTTGCCTGGCATGAACAAGGGCCCAGGTTTGAACCCCAGCACCACATACACAACTAAGTGTTGGAGAAACAAAAAATCCAGATAAAAAAATAAACAACATTAATTCCCTCTTTCTCTCTCTTTCTCATTCTCTCCCTCTTTCTTGATAAAAATAAATCATAATGTATCAGTTATAAGCATAACACACCAGGGCAATATGTTAATAGCCAGAGAAACAGCCGGGGGAAGTTGTTGGACTCTGTACAACAGGCTCCCTTATTACAGGTTCACTTTCTAAGTTTGTTATCTGCAATCACTACAAACCAAAAAAAAAAAATTAAATGGAAAATTTCAGAAATAAATCATTTATAAGTTTTGAATAACTTTTGTTATAGCATGTTGTCATAATCGTTCTATTTTATTGTTAGGTATCGCCGCTAATCTTATACTGTGCCTAATTGATAAATTAAACTTTATCATAGGATTTTACATATAGAAAGAATAGTACTACACCCGTGGGGTTTGGAACTACCTGCATTTCCCGGCATTTGCAGACTAGCTTAGACCACATGCCCTGTGGATAAGGGGGCATTGTTCTACTTTCCATTCAGTTTTTGTGCAAACCTAAATTGCTAGTTTTAGTCAACTTTTTCACTGCTAAGATCAAAACACTGACAAGAACAATTAGAGGAGGAAAAGTTTATTTGAGGGCTGATGGTTTCAGAGGTCTCAGTCCATGGAAGGCGGACTCCATTCCTTGGGGCTTGAGATGAGGCAGAACACCATGGTGCAAGATTGTGGTGGAGGAAAGCAGCTCAGGACATGAAGATCAGGAAGACTCCACTCCCCAGATACAAAATACACACCCCAGAGGCACACCCCCGAAGACTGCCTCCTCCAGCCGCACCCCGTTTATATACCGAGACCACCCAGTAGGGGATTATTCCCTGATTGGCTTAAGGCTCTCACAACCCAATCATTTCACCTCTAAGCCTTCCTGCATTGTCTCACTCAAGAGTTTTTTTGTTTTTTGTTTTTTGTTTTTTGTGAGAGAAGGACAATGAGAGAGAGAGAGAGAGAATCAATTTTTATTGAGTTTTTCACATGGCTTTTGTTGCTCTGACACTTAGTTGCGTACGTGGGTGCTGGGGTTTGAACCCATGTACTTGTGCATGCCAGGCAAGCAACATAACCCCTGAGCCACCGCTCCAGCCCCTCACTCTTGAGTTTTTGAGACACACCTCACATCTAAACCATAACATTATTTTTAAAAAGCCATTAACAATTGCAAAACTTATAAATCACGGAAATCTAATCAAGAATATATAAAGTTTTATTAAAATAATTCAATACAGAAGCTGATTTTAATAAATGGAAAGATATTCAACTGTCTAGGATAGGAAAATGACAGTATTAAGATATCAATTCTTTCCTGATTGATAGATTCAGTGTCATCATAATCAAATTTTAGTTAGATTTTTGGTCCTTAATAAGTTTATTTTTAAAATGATTTGGAGAATCAATAAAAGTGTACGGAAAGCTAAATAAGCTTAAAAAAGAACAGTAAAGGGGGGACTTGTCCTATTACATAGTGAGATATCTTAAAGCCATAGTAATGAAAATAGCTTGATAAAGACAAATCAACCAACAGAATGGAAAGGAGAGAATAGAAACAAACCCATGGGTACGTGAGCACCTCACATGCAAGGAAAGGGGCCTACAAATCAAAGGGAAAGAGCAACTAAAATACATCCAAGTTGAGATTTCCTTTTCAAAAAAACACAGCATGGAGATAGGTAATAGATGATGACCAGTAAGGGAGAAGATATTTTTAAGACCTAAGATCTGTAAAGGTTTTGTGGACTAAAAATCAGCAAGGAAAAAGCCCACCATATACAAAAAGAACATGGGTAGAGGGCACGAACTGGCAATTTCAGAAGAAGAAACCAAATAACAATCAGCATAGGATGAAGTGCTCAACATCACTGGTGATGGCCCAAGGGAAAATTACACAATGACAAACAACTTTGCATCTATTACACCAGACAAATAAAAGAGGTGGAAAAGACCCAGTATTGAAAGGTAAGGGATATGGGATGTTGGTGGGGTGTAGTGGATGTAGATGCTCCAGATCTTAGTCCAGAGCTACATATTCAAATTAAATGTGTGCACATCCTATGGTCCTGACATTTTCTTCCCCGGTAAACATGCTAGGGACATTCTCACATGGTCCACAAGAGGAGTCCAAGGGCTGTTTGCACTGGGGACAAGTTGGATACAGCCTAGATAATCATCACTAGGGAAATGAACAGAGCAAATGAGGCTGCTGCATACAGCGGAGTGGTACCCAGCGGCCAGCAGCAAGGATCAGACGCGTACAGAGCACTAGAGGGACCTCAAAATGGGGTTTCCTGAAAACCATTAGGACACTTAGTGAAACAATTATGCAAATCTAAAAGGCAAGCACACAAAACGACAACACGCATTCTTCAGAGCACATTCCTCAGAGGAAACACAAGAAGCAGCAAGTTGCATGGACCAACATGATGATGTGGCATGGACCGAGGAGAAGGATCGACTCAGCCCTCAGCACCTGAGGAAACTACAGCAAGGAAGCACTTGCTTTTCACAACTTACAAGGTAGATAAAAGATTCGTTCTGGAGTAATTAAGGAATTCCTGGAAGAGAATGAGAATGAAGACACAACATAACAAAACCACTGGGACAGCATGAAAGCAGTCTTAAGGGGAAAATTTATTGCACTGAGTGTCCACATTAAGAATCAGGAGAGATCCCTAACAAATAAGCTTATGCTCCAACTCAAATCTCTACAAAACGAAGAACAGTCTAATCCCACAGCCAGCAAAAGACAGGAAATAATTACAATCAAAACTGAAATCAATGAAATTGAGAATAAAAAAATAATAAAAACAACTGACAAAACAAAGAGCTGGTTCTTCAAAAAAATAAATAAAATTGACAGACCCCTAGCTAATCTAACTAAAAGAAGAAGAGAAAGCAAATCAGCAAAATCACCAATGAAAAGGGGGTGATCACCACTGACCCCTTTGAAATCAAACAGATTATCCGAACATATTTTGAAAACTATATTCCTCTACCTCAGATAATCTGGATGACACGGACAAATTTCTAGACACATACAACATCCCCAAATTGACACAGAATGACATTAAAATCCTAAACAGCCCAATAACAGGCACCAAAACCTATACAGCAATTAAGTCTTCCGAAGAAGAAAAGCCCAGGACCTAATGGATTCTCTGTGGAGTTTTACCACACCTTTGAAGAAGAGCTAACACCTCTCCTTATAAAGCTATTCCAAGAAACTGAAAAAGAGGGAACTCTCCCAAACACTTTTTATGAATCAACCAACTCTGATACCAAAACCCAACAAAGACACATCGAAAAAAGAAAACTACAGACCAATATCCGTTATGAATATCAATGCAAAAATCCTTAATAAGGTTCTTGCAAACCACATTCAAAAACACATCAAGAAAATAATTCATCACGATCACGTGGGCTTCATTCCAGGTATGCAAGGCTAGTTCAACATACACAAATCAAATAATATAAATAATCACTTAAACAGAATTAAGGACAAAAACCATATGATCATCTCAATAAATGCAGAAAAGGCCTTCAATAAAATCCAGCACCCATTTATGCTCAAAACTGTAGAGAAAATAGGGATCAAAGAAAATTAACTTTGTAAAGACCGTATATGCCAAACCCTCAGCTAGTGTAATACTAAATGGAGAAAGGTTGAAAGCATTTCCAATGAACTCGGGATCAAGACAAGGCTGCCTGCTTTCACCAATTTTATTCAATATAGTCCTTGAGACCCTGGCTGGAGCAATCAGGCAAGAGGAAAAAATCAAAGGGAATTTGAATAGGAAGGGAGGATGTCAAACCATCCCTTTTTTCTGATGACATGATCCTATATATGGAAGATCCAAAAAACTCCACCAGAAAACTGCTAGAGCTAATAAAGAGATTTGGCGAAGTAGCAGGCTACAAGATCAACACCCATAAATCAATAGCTTTCCTATATGCCAACAATATTAGGGCAGAAGAAGAAATTAGGAAATTAATCCCATTCACAATATCCCCTAGAAGAATAAAATACTTGGGAATTGATCTAACAAGAGAAGTAAAAGACCTCCACAAGGAAAATTATCAAACACTGAAAACAGAAATTGCAGAAGACCTGAGAAGATGGAAAGATGCTCTGTGCTCTTGGTTAAGCAGAATTAATATAATAAAATGGCCATTCCACCAAAAGCATGTACAGATTCCATGCAATTCCCTCAAGATTCCAATGTCATTCTTTGTAGATATAGAAAAATCAATTCTCAAATTCATATGGAACAACAAGACATTCAGAATAGCCAAAACATTACTAAGCAAGAAAGATGAAACAGGTGGTTTTGCAATACCAGAGCTAAAATTATACTATAGAGCTGTAGTATTAAAAACAGCATGGTAGTGGTATCAAAATAGGAATGAAGACCAATGGAATAGAATAGAAGACTCTGAGGCAAACCCACAAATCTTTAAACATCTGATCTTTGACAAAGGGGGTCAAAATATAACATGGAGAAGAGACAGCCTATTCAACAAATGGTGCTGGACAAACTGAACAGTCACTTGCAGAACATTGAAATTAGATCCTTATTTCTCACCTTACAAAGTACTGCAAATAAATGAATACATAAAATAATTAACTACATATTATAGAAGTATAGGAGTTAGGTTAAAAGTAGTCCTTTAGGGGCTGGAGCAGTGACTCAGAGATTATGGCGCTTGCCGGGCAAGTACACGGGTTCAAACCTCAGCACCATGTACACAGCTATGTATCAGAGCAATGAAAGCCATGTGAAAAACTCAATAAAAAATTATTCTCTCTTTCCGCCCCCCATTGTCTTTCTCTCTTTTTTTTTAAAGTAGTCCTTTAACTTTTCAATTTTAACAGTAACAGATGTCTGAGAGATAATTACTACAAATTTCTTCTTTTTCTGTTTTAATCTTTAACAAAATGTAAACCAGCATTTTGAACTAATGCAATGCGAAGACCTTAATGGAGGTGAGAGTAATTCTGAATTGGTCACAGGAACAGACTTTTGACAGAACCTGTTTATACTTTCCAAAAATGTGCATTTACTCATTGACAATGAGGGTCTCATTCTCAAATGAACTCATTGTACTTTTTAGCTGTTGTAGCTAAGAAGATTGTTAAAAATGCTTTTTTTGCACATAACTAAATGCACACACTCACTTTTATTAGTAATAAATAAAGCAAGACACCATGCTCTGAACTACTTTTTTCCTTCTCTATTGCTGACTTTCATTTGCTAAGTTTCAGGTCATACCCAAAGACTGATTTATTGTTTTCTTCACAAGAAGGGGGGGGGGGTAGTAGCACTAGGAACCTGGTACCCAGCAAAAGCCCTACACAGAGTTATCAGTGGAATTCCTCAAAGTGACAAAGGGCTGGATGAGGGGTTCCTTGCTGGTACAACCAGGTCACAAGCCTAAGAAGGCTTGACGGGTGTGGCTGGCTCCGTCCCCAGGGTCCCGCTCTGTTCGCGATCTGGGCTCTGCTGCCTGGGGTTGGGCTGCTTCTCCTGGCTCCCTACACTACCTCCAGGCTCCAGGAATTTGGACCGCGTGGTAGAGACATCGCCGGCAGAGCCGGCTGTTGCCAGTTTCCTCCCTGTGCTGTCTTGTGATTCAAAGCAGATTCTGCTCCACTTTTTTAAAAGGGAGCACGTTAATGCTGGAGACCCACAAGAACAGAACCTAGCAAGGAAGCGCAACCAACTGGCCCAAGAGTCTGTGAGTACACAGCTCCTCCCCAACGCGGCATTGGGTCCTGGGAGCCCGGGGCGTCGAGGTCCAAGTCTGCTTGCTGAGAGCTGGGAGTGTTCCCCCAGGAGGTTAGAGGAGCTGCGGGAGCTGTTGAAACCGGGCTTTCACAAATGACCCTGGCTGGGACCCCTACCCCCAGATGCACATGCACACAGCCATCCCCACTGCTGTCGCTCCAAGGACATCTATGTGCTGCATTTGTGCTTGGCTGCTAGGGGAAAGAGGTGGGGAACAAGAGACTGGCTTTCTATCCTGGGCCTTTATCCAAGGTGAACACGGAGAGCCTTGCTTGCAAACTTCTGTAGAAAGTTCCATCTGATTCCAGAGTTAGACCACTTAGCAAAACTGGGGTCCGGCTGGTTGTGTGGCATAGTCATGGAAGATACCTGATTTCTCTTGTGGCATGAACCTGTAACCCACGGATGTTCTGTCTTCCCTGGAAGGGTACAGTTCTGGGGTAGGAGCTTACTTTGTTTAATTCTACTCTGTGAAAGTGTTCTTTTTATGAGAATAATTCACATCACAAGAATTCTGGTTCTCTAATCAGCAATTAACCCATGTATCAATATTTTAATGCACATACAGATTCTTGATAGAAGACCAAGACATAAGTTATAGCTTTCCCCATGTAAATGAGTCAATGAGCTCTCTAAACCTATCACCATCTCTCTCTCTTTTTTTTTTTAGAGGGAGAGAGAAAGAGAAAGTCAATGTTATTTATTTTTTCATCTGGCTTTAGTTTTTCTGACCCTTAATTGTGTATTTGGTGCTGGGGTTCAAACCTAGGTCCTCGTGCATGCTAGGCAAACATTCTACTGCTGAACCATTGCCACTCCAGCCCCTCAGTCACCATCTCTTTAGGTGAAATATAATAGCGGCTACATAGTAAGATTGTTGGAATGATTGAGAATGTACAATGTCCTTTTAAACAACAACAACAATAATTTAGTATAGTGGTGGTGGTGGCACAAATATAAGCTGGCTAAGTACAAAACAAAATAGCAGGTTGTACTTCTTAATTTCTCTTCCTAACATATTGGTTTGCTTCAGGTCTTGCCAAGGCCTCTTACTCAGGAAGTGACAGAAACAGGTCTTCAAACCATGGTTTGGCTTTCAAAAGCATCGCAGAGAGTATGGATATTCTCAATGCTAACACAGCAGGATGCAGTAAAGCAACCTGGGCAGGTGGGGCTGCGGGTGGGTGACCAGGACAGCTTGATGGATACCACCGTGCACTGGCCTTCCCAGCCACTGAAAACAGCCAACAGAGTGGGGCCATGTGCTTCTCCGTGGGATGGGCTGGCAGCATCACCAGCACCCTCCTCAACCCACTTCTCTGTTCCCCAAATTGCAGGACAGCAGCAGTACCAGTCTCCATGCAGCCTCTTCTGCATGTCACCCTCTTCCTCCTTCACTTCTGCTTCCCTGGAGGACACAGCCACCTCCGACAAGGCCTGCTGATTCTGAAGACTGAGTTTGCACTTCGCCTCTACCAGAGCGCAGCAGCAGGTAGAAATGGGACAAATTTTGTCATCTCTCCCACTGGCGTGTCCCTCCCGCTGGAGATCCTGCAGTTTGGAGCCCAGGGGAACACTGGCTGGCAGCTGGCAGGCACCCTGGGGTACACCATGCGGGGTAAGAGGCCAGCCACACTCACTCTTCACGCCCTCTCTTCTTCTCACCTGCTGCTCAGGAGGTAAAGGACAGGGAGTCAGGAGCTCAGCCCCTAGAGGCGCACTCATGCAGAAGGGTGACCACAGGGCAGGAATGCAACAGAAGGCGCTCAGATCTTGGAATGGTTGTTACTCTCGATTTTTAAAGTTCACTTCGAGCACCAGGTTCCATGGCAATATTTTGGTCTCATTTCCCACGGCCTTTTATAGTGCTCACGAGATGCCAGGCAGTGTTGCAAGCACCATAAAAACATTAATTAAATTAATCGCCACAACAACCCCATTGAGACTGGTGATTTTGTTATCATCTTTGCTTTGGAAATGAGCAAATAGGCACAGAGAGTGGAAGCAACTTGATAGAGGTCACACAACCAGTAAGGGGCAGAGTTGGATTCAAGCCCAGATTCTCTTGCTCCAGAGCCCATGTTTTTCATGAATCTGTGACTTCTGGCCAGGGTCCAATCTGCCAGCTTATTTTTATGGATTCTGTATCTTAAAGAAGCATCTCTGCCAATAGCAGCAAGTCTTTTTTTTCCTTTCTTTCTTTCTTTCTTTTTTTTTTTTTTTTTTTTTACCAGAGATTGAACTCAGGGGTGCTTAACTACTGAGCTACATCACCAGCCCTTTTGTATTTTGAGACAGGATCTCACTAAGTTGCTGAGGCTGACTCTGGACTCAAAATCCCCTGCCTCAGTCTCCCAAGTTGCTATGATCACAGGCGTGCGCCAACGTGCCCAGCAGCAAGTCTCTTGAATGCAGCTCAGCCTAAGATGAACTGTGCTCAGGGCCCAGCTCAAAGCCTGGCTTTGGCACTCACCCACCAACTCCATCAATGCTAAGGCACACTCTCACGCACATGGCTTTTTCCTCTCTATCTCAGAATAAGATGTCAATAAAAAAGGATGGGAGTGACCTTTGCGTAAATTAGTATGTACCAGAAAGAGCAAGAACCAATACCAACATGGGCTGGTGAGTGCTTCCTTTGGGATAAAATCTTGAGTTGACAGGTAAAGGTTAGCACCCATCGTGTCTGGTCCTGAGGCTCCAGCTGTCCCTCCAAAACAATGATGGTGACCGTGCTGGCCAACAGACAAATGTGGGTTGTCTCTGGGATTCTGAAATTGACAATGCTTTATCCTATTTTATTTTTTGAAAGAGAGGGAGGGACTAGAGAGAGAGAGAGCAGAGAATCAATTTTGTTTAATTTTTCATGTGACTTTTATTGCTCCAACACTTCATTGTGTACATGGTGCTGGAACTCAAACCACGTCCTTGCACATGCCAGGCAAGTGCCACAGCCACTGAGCCATTGCTCCAGCCCCTGAAGATGCTTTATTGAACTTAATTGCTCTCACCAAGTATATCATATCCACAAGAGTTATTCTTCAACCCCATCAGATCCAGCACAATGCAATTCACCCAGGCTGTGGGGCTGCGTGGGCTGGCACAGCACAAGGGTCTTGACATCCAGATGTGTAAAGAAAACTCTGAGTGCGGCAACTCAGCCTCAGGAGTGAGGCACATAGAAATACACACTAGCCCTGCACCACAAATGCATTTGTGTAAGGTAAGCACAGGGAAGAGAATGATTCATTCCCCGGCATCTCTGAAGGCTACCCAGAAGACAGGACTTCTGAGCTGCGTTATGAAAAATAACGAGGAATGTGAAAGAAAGGAGGCATTTCAGCCTTAAAATAAGAAGTCAGGATTGAGGCAAAGTGCTGCTGATTGGCTGTCTTTGAAATGTAGTCACAGTACCTGGTGACCAGATAGGATGACAATCAGGGTTTCCATTCAAGAGTCACCAAATGTCAAGAATGCTAAATAGTCAAACTCTGTAGAACAACAGTCCTGCCTAATTTCCTTAATCATGAACAACTTTATTATCTTAGGGAGCCATAACTATCGTGCACAAGAATGTGACATTCCCCGAGTCCTGGTTAATACAATGTCCCTGCGCTTTGGATTGCATCAGGATAAAGCAGACAACCACGTGTGCACTGCTGCAAACTGCCGCCAATGCCAGCTCCCTGCCCATTTTTTTTTTTAAAAGACCAATAGAGCAGTATAAAGTCAGCAGTGAAGCATGCCCAGGGTAGGGGGCACCATGCCTGTTTAATCAACAGAAAGATCTCTCCATTTCTGCAGTGTGACAACCAGAGTAGTCTTCTTGCTATGTATCCAAACACCATGTGACAACCAGGAGCTTTGCCAGTCTTGAAGCACAGTCTGAGATTCCGAACAGACACCAGGGATGTCTCCAATGAGCACCTTGCTTTCATTCCATGAAACAATTTACCACTGCCCCAACTTCTAGGGAATCTTCATTTTCCAGGTAGATTAATAAAAAACACTTCAGTGTTTCCCATTAAGTACAAGAACAGCACTAGGAACAGAGAGGCACCCAAGATGAAGGTGATCGGGCCCCTGGAGATCATGATGCACATTTCGCAAGTAAGACAAGGTGAATGACTTAGCAAAACTCAGCTCACTAACAAAGCACTAATGAGCATGTGCCAGAGCCAGGATTCCAATTCTATATTTTTTTATTAAAGAGTTGAGTTATTGTACTATCATAAATGCATATCATAATTTCTGACTCCAAATACTGTGTTATTTTCACAATCCCTTCCCTCTACTCTAAGCCATGGAGCAATTGCATAAATATATGAGCACCCTGCCTTCTCTATTTTTCACCAGAACATCCTCTTTATCCTCTCAGCCCAAACACACTGGAGAGTATGTCTAAACTCTCTTTTAGTTCTCCGGCAATTAAAATATTAACATCCAAAAGACAGTTCTTGTAGTTTGAGAATCTTAGATGCCTTAACCTTACAAAGTCATGACCCAGCAGATTCAGTGTCATATTTTAAACATTTAATGCAGAAGATTTGTTAAAAAGTAAGGCGCTCTCCCCGCTGGCATCTCATGATTCTTCTGGTACTTTCTTCTACTCTGTACCCATCCCAGAGACCCCTCTCCTCAAACCCTCCATCCCTCCCTCACTATACCCCTGGTTTCCCACAGCCCCTGTGACTTTTCTTTTTTCTCCTTTCCTCAATCAGAGTTTTGTTAGAGCCACCTAATTATGCACCCCTCTCCCAGCAAGAAAAGTAGCTTTCTATTGCAGAGGCAGAGGCAGAGAGAAAGCAAGCCAGCAGTGACAGGACTCTGCTTCAAGGGCTATGGGAGCAGAAGGTCCTTGCTCTCCCATTACTTGTGTCTGATCCATCACAGGGAAAGATGTAGAATACAGCAAAAAGGAGGCTGCTCCCTCTGCAGCCCACCTTCCTCACCAGAACAAAGCACTCCTGAGCAGTCCCTATAGCCCATTGGCTCCTCGCCTTGAGGGCAGGCAAGATTTTCACCAACTATCCACAACTTGGTGACATGGAGCAAGTGAATGGGCCTGTCTGGCTCAGCTCCCTCATCTACAAATGGGGATCACAGTAGCTGTTCATTCACAGGGCTGTTAGAAGAATCGAATGTGATCAGGAATGCAAAGCGTTCCGTACACGTCTGTGGACTTCGTCAACCTTGGGTAGTTTTTGTTTCCGGCAAAGCATATTCCTCTGTGCAAATGGGGAAGGACAGGGCAGGCTTGGGTGGAGAGAAGATTTCATGCAAAAAATCAACTTCAAGCCAATTTACTGTGCTCTGTTAATATGGAAGAACACTGGTCCCTAGCCCAGAGAGGGTAGGAGGACAGAGGAGAAGCTCAGGACCACCACTCAGGCCACTCTACACTATGAACTAGTGAAATGTCTCAGGGCTCCTCCTCAGACTGTCAATATTCTGCAGGGATGTGAGCCCAGAAATACAGATGATCTTCCTCGATTGAGTAAAATCTGATTATAGGTACATTCATTTCTTTTCTTTTACAAGACAATTCAAACACTCAAGTTAGGCTGGAATTCACAAGCCAGTTTTTTACAGTGTGAATTCTAAGAAACAGTTTTGGTAGCAAGTGATTTGTAGATGAATAACATCTGCCCACCACTGTGGTCTGCAGCCTAGGGCCCCGAGCAGGGTGAATTCTGGGTGCAAGGCTCCCTCCCAAAGGATATGAGCCAGGCTACTCAGTGTCTGCTGCTGTCTCCTGGCTTGGCCTCTGCAACCTGAAGGATGTCAAATTGGACCGTGCTCAAGCTGAGTGAGAGATGTATCCCAGGATGTGACATGGCAGAATTAGCTGGGGAGCATTTTGTCTTACAGGGAGGGTCTGTGGACAGCTACAGGGGTGTGCCTGAGAAGGAGGAGAGGCACAGAGGAGAATGGGAAGGAGATGTTGTCCAGGAAGCCTGCAGAGCAGGAAGGCTTCACCTCCAAGAACACCAGCTTGTGTGGGTCACAAGTGGAACTTGGGGTTCTCCACTGTGTCTAGACCCACTGGCAGGCCAAAGGCCTTGTTCCAGTTACGGGATTCCTTGAGAGTCTAGAAGCTACAGCTTATAAAGAGTAGCATGAAAACAAATCCACTATTGATTATGGAAAGAAGGAAACAATCTCCTGTGTAAACAGGAAATAAACAGAAATACAGCCGCCATCCAAGAAGGTGCAACCAAGCCTCTCTCTCCAGGTTTGTTTCCTCAGCGTTCTTGCAGCTTCTCCTTGCCGTAATAATGCGAGCTATCTGCTGAGTTGTAGGAAGAGGGGGGAGGCAGGAATTCTTACCTTTCTGCTGTATTTTTCAAATTGAAATAACAGTTCTAAAAGAGGCTGCTCAGGCTTATGACCTGCAGTCACATGAGGCCCCAGACAAGGTGTATTGACAACACAAATCCTGGCCACTGCCCATTACTGTTACTGGTGACATTGCATAGAAATCTCTTGACATTGTAAATGTTCAAAAGCCCATCACCCTGCACACTGCACCTTCATTTCCCCAGCTCCAGACCCTCTAGTCCAGCACTCATCAAAAGTCCTGAATCAGGATATTAGGAAAGAACAGCTCCTGATGTTAACAGACTTCATTGAAGCCAGATTTCTTTCTTTCTTTCTTTCTTTCTTTTTTTTTTTTTTTTCTGTACTGGGTATTGAACATAGGGACACTGTACCACTGTACCCCAACCCTTTCTTTTATTTTTAGTCAGGATTTAAGTCACACCTTGAACTTGCCATCCTCCTGCCTCAGCCTCCTGAGTGAGTGGGATTATTGATGTGCACCACTGCACCCATCTATAGCTGGATTTCTCTTAGATCTAGTAAGGTTTCTTCCCTACTTTTGCCTTTTGTGTGTGTGTGTGTGTGTGCTGAGAATCAAAGTAGGGCCTCATGCATACCAGGCAAGTACTCTTCAACTGAGTCCCCAGTGGTTTCTTCCCAACCAGCCAGACTGATTCCTGATCAGGGTTAGCTCTGACTTTTCCAAATCGACTATGAACAGGGATTCCACCTTATGAAATAAGAGTGAGTTGCTGGGTCCCGTTTCAGTGCAGCATGTAAACATCTTACTAACAACTTTCTCAACCCCCCCCCCACATTGACTGCTTATCTTAACTCCTTTTTCACAGACCCAAGGGTGAGAGATTTCTTGCATGCCGTTTATGACACACTACGCAACTCCAGCCAAGGCACTGAGATGGAGCTGGCTTGCACCCTTTTTGTGCAAGCTGGAACCCTGCTGTCCCCCTGCTTTGTGGAGCAGGTCTCCCGGTGGGCCAACAGCAGCCTGCAGTCTGCTGACTTGAGTGAGCCCAACCGCACCACCATCTGGGCCAATGAAAGGGCATCCAGACAGACCACAGGTAAAACCATCCTCTTCCACAAGGCTAAAGTCAGGACTGCAAAGATACCTGTCAGAAGCCGTGGTGATGGGTGCATGGGTTGCCCTCACCTGCAGCAAAAGTTTGTCTTCTTGGAAGATCCTACCCTTAAATGCCATAGTCTGTGAAACAACTGACACTAACTCTGTCCTTGTCCCCAACCCATTCACACAGCCACATGCACATGCATGCACACACACACACACACACTATGAACACACAAACACAGAAACGTGTTCAGAGCCTCCACCTCTGCCAAGCCCTGCAGGCTTGGTCCCATGCCACTGTCCCCAGGTCAGTTCCCCCTGAGCTCTGTCCTCATCTACAATTAACCCCCTGTAATAGCAAAATGTAGCAGGGCCCAAAAAAGTATCTTTAATTCAAAAGAAGAAAACTTTACATGCAATAAGGTATTTGTTGTTTTATTGAATAAAAAAGAAATGTATAACCTAACACTCTAGCAATATAGGATGATCCAGCAGGAGATGGCACCTGCCATCAGGTCACTGTAATTCTTATTGAAGATGATAAAAATCATTAATATTTACTTAGTGCTTAATTTACTTCCTTAGCACTGTTCGAAATTCATGTCACTCTCACGTCAATCTTAGAAGGGGGGTGTGAGTACTGTCCCCATTTTAAAAATAGAGGAGCAGAGGTACTGAGCCTTGAGCCCCCTGCCTGCCCAACAGCCACAAAGCCAAGATTCTAATACAGGTAGTGTGACTCCAGCATCCTTGGCAATTACAAATGTTACCCAGAAATGTGGAGAGCGTTCAGGTCCCAACGTTTAAAAAGCAGAATAGAAAGTGATAGGACATAGCCAGGTATGGTGGCAACATGCCTGTGATCCATGGCGGCTAGGAGGCTGAGTCAGCAGGATCTCAAGTTCAAGATTAGCCTCAGCAATTTAGTGGCATCCTAAGCAACTTAATGAGACCCTGTTTCTAAATAAAATAAATTTTAAAAAGGGCTGGGGATATGGCTCAGTGGTTAAGCACCCTGGGTTTCAATCCCCCCAAAAAAGAAAAGAAGGGGCTGGAGTGGTGACTTAGTGGTTCATGTGCTTGCCTGGCATGCACAAGGACCCAGGTTCAAACCCCAGCACCACATACACAATTGTCAGAGAAACAAAACCAAATGAAAAAATAAATAAAATTGATTCTGTTTCTCTCGCTCTCACTTTGAAAGAAAGGAAGTGATAGGATACGCACTCATTGAACTGATGAGCTTGCAGTACCCTTCCAGTGTCCTCAAATGCTTCACAACATCTTGTCAATTTACTTTAAAAGGTTTAATTCCCTTTCACCCCCTTGTGCTGACAGGATGCTCCCACCCCTGTCCCCTGCAAAAGCCACACTAGCTGGTCTCTCATTTCCTGGAACAATTTGTCCTCTAAGAAAAAGTGACCATTTGTGCAGCCATCTCAAGTGCAGGGTCCGAGGCCAGGCCCTTCCAGTTTGAATGAAAGGTTTCTCTCATCACAAGTTCATGACATTGGCCAACTTCTACAAGCTTTTGTGAACTGAAGAACAACAGGGAAGAGTCAGTGAGAACTTATTCAAGTATTTGTTTTTTAAAGAGAGAGGGACAGTGAGAGAGAGAATCAATTTTATTTAGTTTTTCATGTGGCCTCCATTGCTCCTACACTTCATTACTTACGTGGTGCTGGGGTGCGAACCCATGTCCTTGCTCATGCCAGGCAAGCGCCATAACTGCTGAGCCACTGCTCTAGCCTATTGTTCAAGTATTTAAAACAGAGCCCAACACAAAGAATGTGTTCACTGAACAAATAAAGGGCTGGGATAAAAACTGTCCCTGTATGAGTAACTGTCCTCTTTCTGGTAGTGCATGAAACTTTAATTACAGCCCTCCAGAGACAATGCCCTGGACATAGCTGCCTCAGAGAGTTACAGCTCAGCAGTGGTCAGTGGAGATCTCAGGGTGACATGGTGTGGCACCTCCCTGTTCCTGCACCTAGTTCCTCAGGGGTCTGCCTAGAGAGGGAATGGCTCCAGCGAAAACCAGAAGGAGTTCCCCAAACTGCTCAGAGAAGAAGAAAGGCACAGCCTTCAGCTGTGGCTCTTTAGAAGCGAGTGCACAGTCTACCACTAATGGATATGAACAAGTAGGCTGCAGAGACCTCCTGAAATACCTTGCTGCCCCCCAGAGCCCATGGGCAGGTCCTCACTTTCTAGTCCCACCACCCAACCCCAGGACAGCAAGATGACAGCAGCTACTGCGGCCTCGGGTCCCCTGGCAGTACAAGCACTGAGACAGAGAATGAAAGCATTTTAAGTAAGTTGGAAAGACATTGTGAAAAATGAGAGAGTGAGAGGGGGCAAAAATGACACATCAAAGCAGGTCTTGTCTTGTGTTTTAACTCTGCACTCCTTCACACATAGATTAGGTTTAGTCCAATTGCAATGTATGTTTACACCCCTGTCCTCCTGCTTGCAGGTGAGGGCCCTGGTGGCCCACCGTGGGAGCAGAGCAGCGCAGCATCTGCTCAGCTCGCCCTCGTGAGCGTAATGACCTTCCAAAGCACATGGCAGAGGAGATTCTCTTCCACCAACTCACAGCCCCTGCCTTTCACCTGTGCCTGTGGCCGCGTCCTCCAGGTCCCCATGATGCACCAAATGGCAGAAGTCAACTACGGTGAGCCCCTTCCCCTGGACTGTCTCAAGTGAGAGGAAGCATGGGCCACGTGGGCAGGAGAGGGAAGGCCAGGCTTCCGCTCCTCTACAGGATCAGGATCGAGAGATGTCTCCATGAGAGCCCATCTTCCCGGCCGTGGCTTTGACCAAAGAAAAGCTCAGAGTGTCAGGAGACTTAGAAAAAGGGGTCTGTGCACCGTGTATGTGGACGAGACAGTGCGGACGCAGATGTGCAAGAGAACCCAATTTCATGCTTGACATTAAGTCAGAAGGGAGTTAAAGTGAAGCCCAAAACGCCTCCCCTGGCAGGCACTCTGATAAAATGGGTGCTCAACAAGGATGAAAATTGAGACTAAAACACTCTCCAAAGCCCCTCAGACTGACAGTCCCCCTGGACATGAAATGCCATGGTTCTCTGTCCCCACTTGCCTGACGGCCACTCATACTGGTCAGGTAGGGGTGCAGGGAGTGCCCAATGCTGGTGCGTGCCTTGCACTCTCCATTCCAGCAGACTACTGCGTGGGGTGGACTCCAACAGGCCCTGCACTGCAGGGGAACACAGATCCCCACCTCTCGCACATCGTCTGCCCAGCTGGGCCTCTCAATCTTGCTTGAGGCCCAGGCTCCTGCAGCCTGTGGGGCTCATTATGTTCTTATTCGTGGAAAAACCAGTGAGATTTCCATCAGTGTCTTTGGAACTTTGGCATTTCGGATGCTAGCAAGGCGTCCTGCTTTTGTTCCATGCAGCAGGTGTGTGTGCTCTGTGAACGTACTCATCTGTTTATTCAACCAATAATTACTCATGGAGGTTAAGTACAATGAGAAGGACATCTCCTGGATAAACAAATACGCAAGAACAATGTGTTATTGTTCTTGCTCTTATCATTTTATCGTTGCTGTTGTGACTGGTTGGTTTGAGTACTGGCTGTGTGATGGCAGGCAGGCTCCGGGTGGCTTTTGCGCTTCCCAACATACAGTGTATAATGCATTGCGGCTGGCACATGACGGACACTGAAGAAATAACTATACAGCAGCTGAAATATGTATTAGGAACTATGTCCCTGTCTTTTCCTACGGAACCTAAGATTCTGCCTTCATGGCCGGCCAGCTTTGCTGTTCCTCCTCACATGCCAGGGCCTCAACTTCAGTATCCTCCCGAGGAAGGGGTCTGGACTGGGGTCCTCCTTGGATTACCTACATGACTCACTATCTTTTCTCCACTGGGCCCAGTCACTGTCTAATTGTTCAATAGCAACTCTTGCTGGGTCTCCCTGCCAGGTCATCAGCGTCTGCTGCCACCTGCCACCTGACCCATCATCCCCTTCTGAAACCATGCTCCGCCTGGCAGCCTGGACTTGTCCTCAACCAGCTGCCCTTCCTGAGACCTGTTTGCCTAGTTCACAGGTTATAATTGATCAGTCTCCAGGTCAAATCTAACCTGAACTCATGGGGTTTTTGTTGATGTTTGTTTTTGTTCTGTTTTGTTTTTTAGTCTGTGTTGTGTTTCTTATATTGCGAAATCTCATATGAAATCTGGCATGGTCCCTCGACTGGTCCCCTAGGCCAGGGTACAATGGGCTTTAAAACAGGATATATGGATCTACCCTGTGCCATCCTCACCACTGTGCGCAATCATTGCAGGCCATCTGACATGGGTGCTGTGAGGGTGTTTTAGACTCTGGGCCTTAGGATCAATAAAGGGACCATGTCACCCAACAGTCATGAACCTGAAGCTGCTCCCTGAAAGCAAGGAGATACTCTGTTTTGCTATTTCCAGTTCTATAAACCTGCTTCTTCCCACGATGTGGCACTGTTTGGTCCCCCTGTTCTTAGGAAAGAGCTAATTCCTGACCCACTGAATCCCCAGGTCAGTTTCAGGACTCTGCAGGCCATCAGGTGGGGGTCCTGGAGCTGCCTTACCTGGGAAGCACAGCGAGTCTATTCCTCGTGCTGCCTCGTGACAGAGGTATCCCCTTGGGTCACATTGAGTCACACCTCACAGCCAGGGTCATCTACCTATGGACCACCAGACTGAGGAGAACCAGGATGGATGTGTTCCTCCCCAGGTAAGTGGCTACATCCCCTTTACAGCAGTCCACAGGGTCTGGAGTTGGAGCCAAGTGGTCTGATTCAAGCATCTGTCTTTACCCACTGGGCTGGCTTGTCTATTGCACTCTAGAGTTTAGGCCAATGGGAAGTTACCTTAGAGTTTAAGTTCATTTCAGAGCTGCTGACCAGCTCATGGCACAGACTGAAATGAACTTACTTTCTGGGGTCTTCCCAAGACCAGATACTCTGCCTTCACTGGGCAGACTGGAATCCCCACATCCCTTGCTCCAGCTTCATGCCACAACCGAGAAGGTGCCCCAAACCTTATCACATCCAAAAAATAATACAACTATCATTTCCCCAAAACAGAGAGGCAAGATGGCTTATGAAACTGAGCAAATATAGATATAATTCTGATCAGGAGCCAAATCATGACATAAAAATTTGAGAATTGAATTCTCTGTGTTGAGGGCTCTCATTTTCTCTAGATAGAAGGAAACCCTCCTTTAAGAAACTCCAGCTGCCACATACCTGTAATCCCAGTGGCTCTGGAGTCTGAGGCAGGAGGATTGCAAGTTCAAGGCCAGCCTCAGCAGCTTAGCGAGACCCTGTCTCAAAATAAAAAATGTAAAGGGCTAGGGATTAGGAATGTGGGCTTAGTGGTTGAGTGTCCCTAGGTTCAATCCCAGTACCCCCTCCCAAAAAAAAGAAAAAAGAAAAAAAGAAACCCTAATAGGTACACATACAAATTTCCAAGTTACATGAGTTAAATGATAGCACTAGATTTTGCTTTTCCAAAGCACAATGTTAGCAAATTACATTACTTTATAAAGGGATTCCACCTAAGACTTTTAAAAAGGATAAGCTTCTCTGGTGCATTTAAGATCAGGGTGAATCTATAATAAATTTGAGATCAGCACTAAGACAGGAATGCTGTCCAGGGCCTCCTTTGCAGTGGGTGAAGTCATGCTCCGTCCACCGGTGGCCTAGCTCTCACTCCTCAGCCAGGGCTCTCGGCAGGCGAGGGCGGTGGCCTTGGCAGTTCCTCCTCGAGCAGTTAAAAATAAGTCTGTGTGCTGGAACAAAAACATACAAAGAGACCCAGAGAGTTAGTGCCAAGGTCTAAAGTGGGATCAGGCATAGCCCGGGGCAGAAGGTGAAATGAACTCTAAGATAAAGTCTATCTCTCAAAACAAAATATTCAGACCCACCACCCCCCAAAGCCCCACGCCTGGATATTTCAACAGATCTCTGGGGTGTGGAGCAGAAGCAGACCCTATCTTCCTGTTACATCTGAGAGCAGCTCAGTGAAGGGAGCAAAAGGAGTTGCTGCTGTCGAATGTAGAAAGAATGCAGCCTGCTGCAGGGTTCACCACAGTCTTCAGAGAAAAGGAGGCTGCCTCTTCCTGGAGCAGCTGATGCAAGCAAGGGGCCCCTGGGAAATGTCCAGCTCCTTTGAGAACTTGCCACTGTCTCCTCCCAGGGTCTGGCACTATTTGGTCCCCCTGGCTCCTCTCACAGGCTAATTCCTGACCCACTAAATACTCAGGCCAGTTCCAAGACTCTGCAGGACCAACTGCTCATGGAACAGACTTAAAATGGGCTTACTTCCTGGGATCTTCCCAAGACCAGGTACTCTGCCCGATCTGGGCAGATTGGAGTCCTCAAGCCCCCTGGTCCAGCTTCATGCCACAACCAGTTCTCAGGACAGGGGAGGAAGCCAAGTGCTGTTCCCTTGAAAGAATGTGCCTCAAATCCCCACTGTCTTCCAATTCTGCCTTTAGGAGTTCCAAACCTTCCAGCAGTGATCCTGAAAAACACTGAGGGCAGGGGAGGGAGGGAAGGAAGGCAGGGGTCTTAGTGAACCAGCAGTAAGTTAACACTTGACTTCAATCTTATAAAAGTTTTTAAGATCCCCCAAGACTATCAAGCCTCTTACTCAAGAAGGGTAGAAATTATTAGGAAAGTAAGACCATTTCACAACCAAAACTAACATTATTTTCTTTCTTTTAATTTAGCTTGAAACCCTTTAGGGAATAAACTGAAAATAAATAAAAACTGTTTTAGTTCTGGACCAAGATAGAAATAAAGTCAGCTTTTGGGCAAAAACTTACCTCTACTTCCCTCAAATCGTTCACTCATCATTTAGTATAACCTGTTCTATACACGCAGTTTTCAGTGAATACGAGCAAAAAATTTTACATACTGTGGGTAAAAATCCAAAAATTGTGTGACCATGAAATGTGCTTTTGAGTTAAACATCACCAAACAGCCCGTTGGTAGATTCTGGATGAATTATGATGTCTAGCTTCCAAAGGAACCCTTTACTTATGAAGAAATAAAGATAAAATGCATAGGAACTATTTATCTTCATTAGGAATGATTAACATATTAAAGAAATAATCAGAAAACTAAAAATGAGTATTTAAAGATCATATACAACTATAACCATGTAATTCCCCACAAAGACTAAAAATGTCAGACACACATTTAATGAATAAAATACTTGGTGATCAGGTCAACATAGTACAAAGTAGATCATGAGCTTTTTTTCTGATATTAGATATGATAATGTATTAGCCCATTTTCAATCGGTTTGAAAAAACACCTGAGGCTGGGTACTTTATAAAGGAAAGAGGTTTTTTAGTTCACAGTTTTGGAGGTCCAAGAACAGAGTGCTGGCACCAGCACAGCCCTGGTGAGGGCCTTCTGGCTACAATGCTACAAAGCAGATGGCATCATTGCAGCCCATGGAAGAGGGAGAGATCACACGGAAGAACAGGATGCTAGAGAGATTTGGGGGCCAGGCTGCTCTTTATTTTCAACAACACACTCTTGTGGGAACTAACTACAGAAAGCAATATTAATCCCTTTCAGAAATGGTGCCCCCAGTGACTAACTCCCCTTCCACCTCTTAAAGGTTCCAACACCTTGACACCATCACGCTATGGCAAGCTTCCACCATGTGAGTTGGGACACACCCAAACCATACCTAAACCACAGATAATGTCTTTAAAATCCACCAGATCTCACATAGCCAAAACAAATTTTGCTCCTTTCATGGAGCTGTTAATTGCCCTCATGGGCAGTCTATGCTTTTCTAAGGATGTTTTCTTTCTTTTTTAATCCACAGTCCGTAAAATTCACTCTCAACATGCATAATTCACAGGTTTTTAGTAAATTCAAAAAATTGTGCAACCATCAGTACTATCAAATTCCAGAACATTTTCATCATATAGAAAAGAAACCCCACATCCATTAGCAATCGCTCCTAGTTCCCCTCCTCCCAGCCCCAGGCAGCCACTAGTCTATTTCTCTCTCTCTCTCTATGGATTTGCCTCTTCTGGGTGTTCCATGTAAATTGGATCATAATCTGTAGCCTTTGGAGTATGAATTCTTTTAGCATGAAGTTTTTAAAGTTCATCCTTATTGTAACATGAATCAGTACTTCATTCCTTTTTATGGTCAAATAATATTCTGTTGCGTGGATACTAAATTTTGTTTAATTTATAAGTTATAATTATAACTTAAATAATATAGCAATAATTATAATTTATAAATTAATTAACAAACATTTGAATTTCAAGACATTTTTCAGTTTGTATCCATTTTTTGATTACTACAAGAATTTCATAGGCATATATTTTGTGTGGATATATATTTTCAAATATCTCAGATGGACACCTAGAAATAGAAGTGCTGGATCATGCGGTTATACATTTTGAGGAACTGCCAGAATGTTTTCCGAATGGCTACACCATCTTACATGCCCACAAGTTATCCACAGCTTTCTATCTCTCTACATTCTTGTCAACACCTGCTGCTGTTCATTCTTTTTAACTTTTCCAGTTTTTGTTGACTGCATGGGAATTATTTAGTATCTTAGAGGTGCAAAATATACTTTCTTGTCCATTTCGTCATTAAAGCATTTTAGCTGTTATGAAGTGGTAGCTCATTGTAGCTTTCTTTTGCACTTCCCTAATTATTAATAGTGTATAGCATATTTTATGGACTTGTTGATCATATATATATATATATATGAAAAATTTATTCAGATCCTGTGCCATTTTTAAATTGGTTATCTTTGTTGTTGAGTTGTAATCATTTTTTATTTATTGTAGATAGTCGTCCTTCATCAGATAAATGATTTATAAATATTTTCTCCCATTCTGTGTGTGGCCTTTTCACTTTCTTGATGGTTTCCTTTGAAGCACAAAAGTTGTTTATTTTTATTTTTATTTTTTTAAAGAAAGAAGGACAGTGAGAGAGCGAGAGAGAAAGAGAGAGAGAGAGAATCAACTTTATTTAGGTTTACATTTGGCTTTCGTTGCTCCAACACTCTGTTGTGTATGTGGTGCTGGGGTTTGAACCCACGTACTTGTGCATGCCAAGCGAGCATCGTTAACTGCTGAGCCACACTCCAGCCCCCAAAAGTTGTTTATTTTGATGAAGCTCAGTTCATCTATTTTCTTTTCTTTTCTTTCTTTTGCTTTTGATGTCATATGTAAGAAACCATTGCCTAACCAAGGTCAAAGAGATTTATGTCTATGCTTTATTTCTAAGAGTTTTATAGGTTTATCTCTTACATTTAGGCCTTTGACCCATTTTAATGAATTATTATTCAATAGACCCTTGAATGACACGGGGGATTAGGAGAACGAACCCCCCTTATAGTAGAAAATCTCCATATAATTTTTTACTCCAATGCACATCATATTGTTGCTTATATGCATTTATGATTGTACAATAACTACTTAATAAAAAATTTTAAAAAGAATGATAGTTTTACAATAAAATAATATTTTTTTTAAAAAAGAGAGGGACAGTGAGAGAGAGAAAGAGAAAATCAATTTTATTTAGTTTTTCATGTGGCCTTCTTTGCTCCGACACTTCATTGTGTACATGGTGCTGGGGTTTGAACTTGCGTCCTGGCGCATGCCAGGCAAGCGCTCCAACCGCTGAGCGAGCACTCCAGCCCCAATAATAATAATCTTTGACTACATCAAAACTTCAAACTAGGGGCTGGAGCAGTTGCTTAGTGGTTGTGGCGCTTGCCTGGCAGGCGCAAGGTCATGGGTTCAAACCCTAGCACCACATACACAATGAAGTGTCTGAGGAATGAAAGTCACTTGAAAAACTAAAAAATGCTTCTCTCTCTCTCCCTCTCTCTCTGTCCCATCTTTCTTAAAAAACAAACAAACTTAAAACTAATAGCCTGCTGTTAGACCAGAAGTATTACCAATAATATCAAGTTAACACATATTTTGTATGATACGTGTATTGTTCATGGTGGAAAATGTGCCAGCAATCACTTTTTACCAAGATATACAACGTACTAGAGAAATGAACTGCTCATGCAGAGATGATCAGGGTCATATGGTATTTTAAACTGACATGCTACTTGAGCTCACCACAATAGCAGCAGGAGGCACAAAAGTACCACAGTTGAACAGTGTGTACTACAGTTATTTTTATGTAGTTAGGATCGATACTCCATTTTTGCATTTGCTTACATTTCTCTGCACTGAAAACGGTACCATATACAGTGGTTTGTAATATGTATCTAAGTTTTGATAAATTTTAACTTTTTATAATAGGTTTTTGTGTATGTTATGACAGTAACTAGTAAAATAGACTATTGGATATGTATATTATGTGCATTCCTGAGCTTTTTCTAAATTTTTTTTGGTATTTCTAGACTATAAGATTACCCTGAGGTTTTTTCTTTTTTTCAAATTGTCACAAATCTCCAGAAAAAGAAAAGAAAATCCAATATAAGTGGACCTGTGCAATTCAACCCATGTGTTCGAGGGTCACTGTATATGTTATAATGTAAAGATTTTAACTTACATGTGGCTACCCATTTACCTCAATATCATTTGTTGAAAAGACTATTCTTTCTTACAGCCAATGTCAAAATATATGAGTTTACTTTTGGACTCTCAATTCTATTCTATTGGCATAAACATCTGTAACTTTTGCCAGTACCATACAACTTTGATTACTGAAGCTTTGAAGAACGTTAGAAATCAGGAAGCGTGAGTCCTTCAACTATGTTCTTTTTCAAGATTGTTTAGCTATTCTTGGCCCCTTGCACTTCCATATGTATTTTAAAATCAGCTTATCAGCTTCTTCCAAAAAGGTTAGTGAAATTTAGGTAAGGAAGGTGTTGAATGTGTAGGTCACTTTGGGAGGGCATTTCTTTCTAATATAAATGTTTCAAGCCATCAATGCAGAACATCTTTCATTTAGGTCTTTGTGTCTTATAACAATGTTTTTGTAATTTTCAGTGTGTAAGTCTTATATTGGTAAATCTGTTTCTAATTATTTTATTCCTTTTGATTCTATTGTAAATGGAATTGTTTTCTCATTTTTATATTCACATTGTTCATTGCTAGTATATAGGAAACACAATTGTTTTGTATTTTGATTTTGTAACTTGCCACATTAACAAACTCATTTTTTAAGCTCGGAAAATGTGTGTGTGTGTTCTTTGGGATTTTCTATATATGAGCCCAAGTTGTCTGTGAAAAGAGAGATTTACTTCTCCTTTCTACATGCCTTCTAGTTCTTTTTCTCGTGTAAAAGTCCTGTACAACATAAAACAGAAGTGGTGAGAATAGACACCTTTGTCTTGTTCCTGATCTTAGAGTGAAAGAGTTCAGTCTTTCACCATAAAGGATGATGCTGTGTTTTTTTGTAGATGCCCTTTATCATATTGATGAAGTTATCCCACATCCCAAGCTGATTGTATATTTGATGTTTGATTGCTTTCAATCATGAAAAGGTATTAGATTTTTGTTAAATGCTTTTTCTGCATCTACTGAGATGATCATGTGATCTTTGTTCTTTATTCTATTAACATGGTGTGTTATCTTAATTAAACCCATCTTAAATTCCTGGGATAAATCCTATTTGGTCATGGTGGGATTCATATGGTATGGATTCAAACTGCTAGTATTTTGTAGAAGACTTTACATCTATATTCATAAAGGATATTGGTCTATAGTTTTCTTCTGATATCCTTTTCTGGTTTTGGTAAAGGGTACTTTGTTTTTCTTTTACTCAAGCTCTTGTTATAGCATTTCTTCTTGAGTTTCTCTGTAGTCACACAAGAAAACCACTTTAATCTTTTATAGTCACGCCTCACTTTCATTGCTGTTCTTAGTTTATTAAAAATGGTATTATTCAGTCTTATCACTCACCATAATCACTAGACTTGGTTTCAAAGAGACATTAAGTCTTTCTCAATCTTACTGTGAAACAACAATAAAACCACGATGGCAAGAACAGGTGCACAGGCTGCTCTGGGCATTGTTCTGAACATGACAAGGATATTTCATTGAACCCTCATACCCTACAAACAAGAACCCCTATTATGCTTATTTCACAGATGAGGACATTGAGGCGAAGAGAAGTGAAGCCACTTGCTCCAGAGGTGGAGGAACTATTCCCTCAGCTAGAAAGAGGCTGAGCCACGATTCAAACCCAGGCTCTGGATTCTCAAATGCATGCTTTTAATCACCATGCTTCGGCATTTAGAGTTTTCAAAAAGAATGTTTTCAGTACTTAAGAAAATTTCAGAAGAGAAAGTCCAAACTTGGGAGAAAGCACATACCTTTATGGGAACTATTCTGAAAGTCCAAAGGACAATTTGATGAGAAAGTCTGATACTTTTGCTTAAAATATGTCACGTTTCATATTAAATGGTCTCATCCAGAATTTTTACTGACAAATTCTGCATGGTTTATAGATAAAGACCATCTAATTTCTACTTCAAACTTTTTTATTTTCAAAGAAAAATAATATCAGCAGCCCATTTAAAGGATACTGCAGCAGTAGATCTATAAAGGCCTTGCCCTTGGTGAAATATGATACTCCCTGCTCACAGGATAACCAGGGTCACATTCCTTCTCTGCTCTGCATCAAGCTAGACACTGCATACAGAAAACATGAAAATATCTTATCCAATAAAACGTAGTAAATGAGACACTCTATCAACTGTCAATTGGTCAATAACTTCTTTCCTGGACCTATGCGTGAGATGCCACTGGAATGGGAGATTGCAAAGTCCAGATAATCAGATTTGGGACTCTGAACTCACACTGTCTTGCTTTGGATTGAGGTCCCTTGCGTTCTTGCTAGGCCATCTTGGGCAGCCTCAATTTTTCTATCTGTAACATAAGGATAATAATAACATAGTTATATGAAGATAAAATGAGATAATCCATAATAACCTCTATCATAGTGCCTAGCATAATGTAAGTGCTCATTAAATATTATTACTAAGAAGGAAAAATGAACTTGGGTAACCTCTCTTTGTGGGTAGTTTATCAGGAAGAATGATAAGGAAGGAAGCAGAATGTTCTATATGCCACAAGAGGAGAACAAATGTTAATGGAGCTTTAAGAACCAAGGTCACAGAACAGTTGGAGAGAAAAGGAGAGAGAGGGTAACAATTGGGGAATTAATTGTTAAAAGGAAATCAAGGGAAAAGTATAATGGATAGCATGGGCAAAAGTGCAGAGGCATGAGCAATCAGATTGGTCAAGAGGTAGTGCTTATGGGAAGGGGCAATGGAAGACAAGGCTGAAATGAAATCTGGTGGACCCCAACTTCCATGTTAGAATTCTGGACTTTGAGCAGTGTGTATGAAAGCATATTAAGTGGGAATTCCAAATGAAAAGATGGCTTACTTTTATTTTTTAGATTTAGGATCCAAAATCAATTCGACTTAAAGAGCATTTTAAGTTCATGGGGAGTCACCGATCTTTTTGATCCGCTCAAAGCTAACTTAAAAGGAATTTCAGGTAATTCTTCCAAATTTTGTCATTATGCTTGGGACAATTTTGTTATATTCTGATTAAGGGTTTTTCATGATTTCCACAGAAGCAATGGTGATAAATAGCCAGACTCAAACATTGTATGAAAGGATAAAATGTTTTGCTTTGTATAAGAATGTGGTGCTTTTGAGTCAGACTTGTGGGAGAAGTATCTGCCAGAGACCTCTAAGCATTATTTTCAGAGACTGCACTCACAATGCAGTCCATGGCCCTGGGACCCAGCTGCTCACCTGCTCTGCTCGTTCTGACCAGTCCTATTGAGAGGCACTGTCCCACTCTCCATGTGGATCTCCTGCAGTCACGCCAACCTCAGTCATCCTTCCTTTCTGCCTTCCTCACTCCCTGTACCTCAGTTCTCTTCTAATGAGCTGACCTTGAACTTTTCTCTCATCTACCAAATTTCCTTTCCTCAAATTACCCATGCTTGCCCTAAAATATTCTCCTCCCAGCACACGTGTTGAATTTCTTTGCCCATAGTTGATATGCTCTTACCAATCAAAAAGGGCTACACTTGCTTTCGATCTGAACTTACATCAAACACTTTTTTTAAAAATGCCAGACTTACATTCCAGAATCTTTCGTGAAGATCATTGACTAAACTATTGCCAACTCAAAGGCTCAAGTTTGCTTCTCCCTGGACGTTAAATTATCAGTGTGAAGATGACACTGTGCAGCTGGCATTCTCACTGGCCTTCACATTCCCCTTACCTGATAAACCTGAGAATCACTATTTTGAATGTTAGACCATCATAACACAGACAAGTTTTCTAAAACTTCACTCGGAATCTCCTTAAGTAATCACAGAAAATAATGGGAGTTTGATCTACAAGACTTGGCTTGGGCTTTAGATGTGACCAAGATAAATGGCAGTTACTTATCAGAACCCAGGAGGAAGGGTCCCTTAGAGTGTTAAAAATCCAACACCTTGGGGTTAGGGGTGTAGTTCCATGGTAGAACATTTGCCTAGCATGTGCTAGGCCGTGGATAATCCCCAGCACTGCAAAAAGGAAAAAAAAATCACCATCTCTGTATTTATTGCCTACATACACAAAGAGATAACAAAAGCAATAGTCAAGTTTGGCCACAACACTGAAGACAATATTGTTGAGTTGGTGAATGACTCAGTACTCCTTTGTGGCACTTTAGGGAAAGGAAAAAGGCTATAGAAAAGACGAAGGGAAAGGAAGGTGCAAGGGATGAAGAACAGAAGCACAATCAATCTTCAATAATGTGCAAAATCCAATTGTGCTCTCTTCTTGAGACTCCATAGTTTGATTCTGACATCCTGTTGCTGATTGCAATTCTTCTCTTCTTTTGATCATCCAAGTTCAAACTTTAGGGCCCTGAGTTCAATCCCTAGCACCAAAAATAAGAGGTGGCGGGTGACATTTTGATCTTTTTGTCTACACTACTATATTCAATTAATTGTTACAGCTACTGATTGTTCCTTGTAAACCTTTCTTCTGTGTCTTCAAATAGGACTGACCTTAACCTATACTCTGCAGCCCCCTCCTCCATTGGTAAAGACATACAAGTTTTATAAGCCCTTCTAAAAACATTTGACAAGCCAGCCAGTTTTAGGAGTACCTGTTTGGATACCTCAACTTTCCTCCCTCCCTCCCTTCCTTCCTTTTTCCTGATGCAGTTTAAGTCTGCTGTAAAGTCAAACAAAAATAGACTTATGGATCTGGTTTTAATAATTACCTATCAGTTTCCATATGTCAAATGCAAAGCTTGTATTCAAGTTTCCTACTGACAAGACACAACTGCCTTATAACCTTCTCCCATGAAGCTTTGTGCCTGTAGGACAGGAGTCAGCAAATGATGGCGCACCATCTGGTTTTTTTTTTTTTTAAATAAATAATGTATAGAAAACCAACCACTCCTACTCATTTACAAATAACCTATGGCTGCTTTCCTACTACAATGGAGTTGTCATTATGGTAGGGCTTACAATAGCTAAACTTTTAATTCTGGCCTGTTATAGAAAAGATTTGCCAACTAAAGTATTGCTTTCAAATTGCCTTCTTTAAACATAATTGAAGAGACTAATCACATCTGTGCCCAAGTGAGCTTCTGGCTTCATTCTTGAGACTGGGCCACTGAACCTCTCCAAGAAACAGTTTCTTCATTTCTAAAATGGGGTAGCCATCATCCACCTCACTTAGTTGTAAAAATGAAATGACTTAATACAGCATCTGCAGAAAATTTACCAGAGAAGACGTGATGGGGAAATGCTGACCTTTCTTTCTTCAATTAACAAGGGGTCACCGAGCAATTCTGCACTATTGATGAAGCCCAACAATCATAGGGAACATATGGCCTTTTCTTTCCATTTGGTTCCAAAGCCCAGAATCATTGTGTCAAGTTCTCCTTCTCTACCTAAAAGTCACCTATCTCTTCTTTGGATCAAATCCTTTTTTGCTGTTTGAAGAACTGACTCAATATCCTTTCAAGGCTCAGTTGAGTCCAGAGCACAATTTTCCCCCCAGACATTCTTGACACTAGGTCTTATGAAGCTTTTAAGAGTAATCCCAGTCTCACACTAAAGAGATCAAGCAGTCTTCTTTAGCACTTCCTTTAGGATCATCAGGATAGAGATAGATTCATGTACCATAGCCCAGGAAACACTCCTTGTACGCAAACACGAAACTCTAAAGAAACCATCCTTTGCTTTGCTTTTATGAGTAATCAGTTTTCAATCTTTACTTAGTAAGAAGTACAAGTTCTGTTACTTAGACTTTAAATGAGCAAGGGTACATGAGTTAACTTCTGCACACCAACTGTCTGGTCAGTTACGTAGAAAGGGGTAATGAGTGAGCAAGGGAAGAGGAAAAATGGAGAAAGCAACTGACCACAGCCCAAGTTCCGAGGCCATCTCAGACTCCTCTTAGCACTGACTCAATAACTTAGGCTAGGTTTGATTGAAATTCTATCTCTGAGTCGCTATCTCTCTCTCTCTCTCTCTCTCTCACACACACCCACATACACACCATCTCTTAGTAACTAAATGAAGATGAGAAGGGTAAACTAGAAGAAAATTCTGGCAAAGAAAAATCTTTTGAAAAGTCACTAACTGTACAAAAGTAAATACTAATTGGAAAATTGGAAAGACAAATCAAACAGCAAATTGTTTATAAGTTGCTTGAAAAGTTGAGAATCAAGGTAGAAACATCCATTTTCCACCTCTCATCTTCTTTACACAATGTCACATTATAAAGACTTAAACCTTTTGAGAATATGACCAACCATACAAAAAAGAATAATGGTATCCATCAGCAAAGTGGGTGGGAGAGCTGAAACAATCATTGGGTTGAGACTTGCTGTACCCTTGTGGCACTACACACTAACCAACATTTTCTTATAGGTGTAATCAGGTTAAAGAACATTAAGGATAATATCTTTATTGGGAAATGAAGCAAATGGATGATTATAAGGGTTGCATAGGGATGTGGAATCCAAGATGAAAAAAACTCAAACTCACGGTTATCTCCCAAATTCTCATTTTATCACATATTGGTTTTTTTGAATGTCAACTAACTCTTGCCAGAAACAACATTTAAGAGATGCTGATGCTGGGCATGACAGGTCATGGATCTTGCCTTATGTCTGACAACATCAAGAATTATACCATTTCTGTAGTCTGATGGAGAAAACCTATTTAAATGACACTCATCACTTAAGATTTCAAAACGCTGGAATAACTCAACCTATAATCCTGAAGACTCATTCATACCAGATAGCCCATTTCTCAGATTGTGCTAGAGACTAACACAGACACACACTGGCTGTATGTCAGCCTATAGGGAGGTTTTATAGTGAAACTTTGCTCATTTCATCAACATTCATTTGGTATGATGTTCAAACATCATACCAAACAGTAATGAAGTCACATAGATAGTAAAGCCCTGTCATGATTCTTTAATCTAAGAAGTCCTTTTTTAAATTCTTGCATTGTATTTGTCAATGAGCAAGTAGGAGGGGCTAATTATTGACAAATACATTTATCTTCTCAGAAGTCCTGCAGAAAAAGACCAACTGCTAAATAAATCAGATTCTTCACTGATGACAAGTGAATGCTTCCATTGACTTTTTTTCCCTTCCTCTGGCCCTTTTGTTTCTTCCCTGATGCTGGAAAATGATTGTTCCTTACGGTGAAGATAGCTAACTCATGATTTCCTGCATATATCTTAATTACAAGATGGATGAAATGCTGCATACTGTATGTTCTGGAGTAGTTTCCCCACATGACATTCATGGATCATCTCCTTATATATGCATGACTAATGTAAACTAAGAAACAAAAAACTGCCTTTAAATATATACACTAAATGACTACTCTAGTACTCAGGCTACAGATCCCTTTCTGTTGGCATGCTAGAGCTGACTGGAATATACTTTCTAAAAGGTGGTAGTGTTTGGAGGGGTCAGGTGGAAATGGGCTTTGAGTCCGAAAATTTGTGTTTCCAATTCTGTTTATCAGGCATACAATCTCATGACTTAACAGTCCCCTCTAACTGCTGCTAATGTTTCTTCTCAAGATGCTACCTTTCATTCATTACTCCATAAGGTATCATTTCATCTTGAGAGAATTATTTAAAAATGGTTAATGGTTAAATTACAGAATTCTGTCAGTTCCTCCACGTTACACTCACAGTCCCATTTGCTAAGCTTATATCTTTGAGACCGTTAGGGCACGGAACAAAAAATTAGTTTCTTTGCAACTTCAGGCGCATGAGTCAACTGATGCAGAATGCAGCTATGCAACATTAGACACATTTTTAATATTCTGAATTATGCCTCCTAAAGCTCAGAATACCAACCCTGTAACTTTACCATGTAAAAGTACTTCAGTGGTAGAGTGTTCAACATGCATAAACAAGGCCCTAGGTTGCATCCCTAGCACCACAAAAGAAAAAATAAGATTGCATAAAAGTGGCTCTTAAAATGCAATCCAAGGGGTTAGAGCAGTGCCTCAGTGGTTACAGTGCTTGCCTGGCATGCATGAGTACGCGAGTTCAAACCTGAGAACCATGCACACAACAAAGTGTCTGAGGAATGAAAGTCACATGAAAAACTATATAAAAAATTGCATCTCTTGCTGTCTCTCACTGTCCCCTCTTAAAAAAAAAAATGCAATCCAAGAAGCCACTCAAGGGAAATCATCATAGAGGCTTGCTGAAAATAATTACCAGGCTACAGAATATGCTTTTTAACATATACCCCTGTTGATTCTTACCACTACTTAAGTTTTAGGAATACTGGTTAAAGGAGAGATTTTTAATGTTAACTAGAAGTCACTTTTGAAAATTAACTATTGAAAACATGGGACAGTGCCTGAATATTAAATTTTGGGGGGGGGAGGGGATTGTTTATTGAATTTAACAAATTGTGGTTTTTGAAACTTGAGAATTTTCTAAACAATCTCTCCCTTGCTAAACAGGCAAGAAACTAAATTTTAAGTCATTCTTTTAAAGTGCACTCAAGGGCTGGAGCGGTGGCTCGGTGGTTATGGCACTTGCCTCACATGAGTGTGAGTTCAAACCCCAGTACCTCTAACACAACATCTCAGAGCAACGAAAATCACATGAAAAACTCAAAAAATTGTTTCTTTCTCTCTCTCACTATCCCTCTCTTTAAAATAAATAGATAGATAAATAAAATGTACTCAAATCCTTAGACTAAATGTCTGGAAAACTGTAAACAAGCAAATCACATTTTTATCATTTTCTGGGGCCAGGCCAGGATGCCATTTATGTTTCTGAAGCAATCCACAAAGCGAAACTGGAGGTTTCTGAGGAAGGCACCAAGGCATCTGCAGTCACAGGTATATCCAGAAACCCTACCACCACACACTTGCCTGGTCTACCTTTGCTAAATGTAGCCAATTGTGTCAGTTTTAAACCTTTCCATTGAAAACACCTGTCCAAATGTTAGTTTAGGAATGTTAACAGGAATCAAAAACTTTTTGAAAAATGGGAGAAAAGGGATTCATTTTCAAAAGGGTTTATACCATCATCTCACATAAATAAGGAGCAGAATCATTCTGAAAATTACCTTCTGTACGGTATTTATTCCATGGAATTTTTGGAAAATAAGAGGCTTAGCTGTTATCTTTTAATTTTCCTGTTTATACCCATCATAACACAAAACGATGAAATGTTGTAAGGTTGCTTCAATTTCTTTCAAAAAAATTTATATAATTGACTTTGTATCGAATTTAAATAGCGATTTTCTGCAAATGAATAGAAAATCCAATGGAATTCTTCTGTTCTTTCTTTCCCACAGCTCTGTTGTTACTGAAAAGGTCTCGGGTTCCTGTTTTTAAAGCCGATCGGCCATTCATCTTTTTCCTGAGAGAACCCAGTGCAGGTATTTTTTGACAGAATTGAGATAAATATTTATCAGCTTCTCTCTAGCAACAATGGCTCATCTGGTCATTACAGCCTGTAACAAGCATTCCTTCCGTTTCTATAGTGTTGCAGAAACTTCCCAGTTGCTGTATCTTATATCCTGAAAGACTTTCATAAATACAAAGGAAACTAGTATCCTCCATGTTTTCTGCCTTTTTGTTCTCTCAGCTTATTTATAGTTAGTGCAGATTTTTTAAAAATTCAGTAGGTTTTTAACTTTTGGGCAAATTAAGAAATCATGACAAAAGTAAATTATAAATCTCCCCTTTTGGGGGTGCGGGCAGTGCTAGGAATCAAACCCAGGGCCTGGCACCTGCTAGGCAAGGAATCCAACAGGAAATGATAACCCCACCTCTAAATCTTGGCTTTCCTTCCTGCCCCAGTTGTCCCCTACTTTTCTTGTTATTTTAGGAAAAGATAGCTTCCTCAGGCCACCAGAGTGTATCAAAGAAGTTACCTAGTCAATCTAGAATTCTAGTGAATTAATCTGGACTTTTATATTGTTGTTTTTGCTCAAAAATCAAATATTTGCCTTAGCACTTTTAAGTCCCACTATACAATTTTATCTTAAACCAAAGATAATACTGTACAGGCAATGCCTTATTTACAATATCACAAAGACAGGTTATTGCCCTGTAAGCTTCAACATTAAACAAAGTCTTTAAATTATTTTTCTTAATGTTCTTCCTCCCCTTCTGACAATATTTATCAGCCTAGGAAGGAAGAGATTTTCAGTAAAGAGTTGTTGGCAAATCTAAACAGTGTATTAAAAAGAAATAGGATGGAACAAAGATTAATAAAATGAAGCAAAGGTGGATCTACTTTAACTAAACATCAGGCATTACTTTTATTTATGGAGAGAAAAAGTCAAAAGAATTACGAAAATTAAGCATAGTGTTACACAAATTAAGGAATACTGTCAACATCATTTTATCTGAGAATTATTTGCATATTGCAATAACTTGCACTAGAAATAAAGGGAACATTTTTGTGATAAAAAGGATGAAGATAATCTATTAGCGGATTATTTGGGGAGAAAAAGTCCATCAACAGAGTATATCCACTTAGTATTTCACCACGATCAGCCCAACCCCACAGTGATTAGATGAAAATGTCACTTTACCACTGAACATAAGAAGCAAAGAGCTCTCTCTTAGAATACATGTCAAAAAAAGGATGACGACAAAGGTGACAGGTTCTACTCTCAAGACACCAAGAAATAAGGCTAAACTTGAACAGAAAGGTCATTGCCAAAAGCTGATAGCCAATAAAGATTAGATGACAGTTAAGAGAGAAAGATTGTTTTTGGAATTCAACTGCATACAAATGGTGTATAACTCTTAAGTTGAAAATGACACACCACCAATTCAATGGTGTAAGTTCTCAGAACTGTCTTAGCAATCAGAAAGAAATCCACCACAAATTTACACATAGTCTTTGTGAATTTGTTTACCTTCCTTTCTGGGAGGCTCCTGCCCATATCATACAAGGCAAAGTGGCTACTGACAGTTACAAGAAGATTAGAAACAAGTCTCAGCTTTCATTACTCCAAACTGACAGCTAACTGATAAGAGCAACTAATGGATCAATCAACATATGGGACACAGGGGAACATTAAGAAAATGATGTTGAAACTTCAGGATTAACCTTCCAGAGAACATCATTGTCCAGTATAAGATCATACAGTGATCTAAAGGGCCTAAAAGAGGGGCTGGAGCAGTGGCTCCGCGGTTTCAGCGCTTGCCTGGCAAGCACGAGGACCCAGGTTCAAACCCCAGCACCACATACACAACTGAGTGCTGGAGCAACTAAGGCCATGTGAAAAACTAAATAAAGTTGTTTCTCTCTTTCTCTGTCTCTCTGTCCCTCTCTCTTTAAAAATAAAAGAAAAAATAAAGGGCCTAAAAGACAAGATATACCTGCCCTAGATATGTTCTCCCTCTCTTTTCCTGACAAGAATAATTCCCTAGCCAAGTATTTTATTTTATTAAGTTAACTAACATGTCCATAGTGGGTTTTTGTTGTTGTTTTGTAAGTGAAAGAAGCCTGAAAGAGATGGGGATATCCTTTGATGGATTTCAAACCATTCTGGCATGAGGTTGTATCATGGCAGAGAGATAAAAGAGGAGACAGAATAAACTGTAACTTTCAAGTTCCTCTAGAGTTCATTCTGAAAGATGTTTTAAGGGTCAAGGGTCTAAAGTATTACGCCACAGGCAACCTGTAAAAAGGAAATAATAACTTTTGATAAGAAAAGTTGCTACTGCTCAGCACAGGGGCACACACCTGTAATCCCACCAACTCGGGAGGATGAGGCAGGAGGACCAAAGTTTGAGGCCAGCCTTAGCAACTCAGCAAGGCCCTAAGCAATGTAGTAAAAAACCCTGTCTCAAAAATAAAAACTGGCTGTGGTTGTAGCTCAGTGGCAAAGCAGCCTGGGTCCAATCCCCAGTATTTAAAAAAAAAAAAAAAAGAAAGAAAGAAAAAGTTGCTATTGCAACATTCTTTTTCAAATATATGGGCAATTACTTTAATAACTCCAACTATTAAATTATATCTTGATTTACTTGAAGGTATATTGTAAAGGTAAAAAAGATTCAAAGAATTGCATATGAAAATACTATATGTTGTTACATTAAATGCTTCTTTTTCTTGACAGGGTTTGTCTTCAGTATTGGGAGAGTTTCAAATCCCCTTGACTAAATTAGCAGATCTCAAGAACGTTCTCCATTTTCATGTACGTTTTTCCTTCATAAAAAGTTAAAATTCCATTTTTCTATACCTTTGACATTTAAAATATGTTCTGATAAAAGTGTAAAAAGATAAGGGTATGTGATTTTCAAATATTATGAACCTAAAAATACTTCAATTTTATAGGCTTATTTTTGGCCTCTCTCAATCCAAATCAAAATTTTTAACCTTTTCTACTAGTTACCCTAAAAACCCCTAAAAGGCACAGCAGTGATCTATGAACGGTGAACGTATTAGGCTACAGGATGGCATCCTCAATGAGGATACAGAAGGTCACATTGGATTGAGGTTGGAGACTTGGATGGTTTCTGTTTTCCTCAGCCTGTGCAACTTAGGGATAATGTAAAATGAGCAAATCATCTTAAATCTGTTTCCTTTCCACTTGTCTTCTAAATAAAATTGAAAGTTTAAGTGTGAGAATTGCAGAACAGAAAAAAGAGATACCCTCTAAACCTCTTAACATATCATGGGCTTTTATAAGCCAGATGGCATCAAACTGCTGAAGTCTAGCCATTTCAGAATATGTTGTATATCCCAATCTTACCATTCCCTAACTAACAACTTCAAGTTAGTGCCATCCACAATCCTAGAAAGAAAGGAAAAGGGTTGAAGGGAGGTAAAGAAATTAGTAATGTCCAAAGTTGTCTGCTTTTAAAAAGTTTTTAGAGTCTGTCTATCTGCCACAAACATAGCCATTCCCATTACCCACGCAGAAATGGGAGTATTTTTTGTTGTGGCCAACAAAAACTCTGAACAGAGTTAAGAGGCAATGCAGATTATGTAACATGTAATTACAGCTAGGTTTAACAAAGATGAACTTCAAGTGGTGTGTTTTTCTATGCTAAAAAGCAAGGCCTTTTCATTATCTTAGGATGTTTTTTTAAAAGATTTTGAATGTGATTATTTCCTAAACCACACAAGAGTAAAATAGAGCATTTATTGATGGAATAACAAAAGTGCTTTTCTTAAATATTCTTCAAAATACATTTGTACAACTTACAATAATATATCCAAAATAACTGTATTTACAAAACATTACCTAGTTTTAACGTATGTGCTTTTTTCCCCAAAAATTACAAAGTAACTTCTTTTTAATTTTTTTTTCTTTTTTTGGCAAAGTTCAACCTTAACAGAGGTGACAATTTTAAAGGTTGTTTTAAGAAAATAGAACCTGAGGGAAGTTGACACGCAAGAGTCAATGACAAGCAAGAGATTTGGAGGAATATTTTTAGTTTGTTAAATAAAAATGCTTTTTAGAGTGATACTTTTCACATTACAAAAATAAACCAAAATGAAGAAAAAGGTCACTGTAAAATGATGGAAAGGATCTGTAGACTTGCTTTTAGTATCTCAAATAGCCAACAATGCATGTCAAAAAATGAATGCAAGATCACAACAGTCTTGTATTTACTTTGTATTTGGAGAAGATAGTGAAATAGTGGCCACATTCTATTTTCCTTTAATTGCTATTAATATGGTTGATCTGATTGGCTCTTCGATGAATTTCATCCAAGAAGTTCTCCAGTTGTTCTATTAGCATTCGTTTTTTAAACCTGTATGAAAAAAACAAATAACACTCTCAATTACTTTTCAATGGATATTATATACCATAATAATGTTTTTAAAGAAGAAAAAAACATTGCTTTTAGGAAGATTTTTCAAAGTGAAGTGGAAAATCAACACTCAATAACATATAAAATCTATTGATAAAGATTTGTAAATCATTGTACAAGAGCAGTATTATAGTTTGTTCCTAAAATAAATAATTTAGTCCTACAAATAATGAGAAAAGGGTTAATCTTCCTATAACCAAAAAGTACAAGGCAGAGGGGAGGGCATAAAAAGGATGCAATGTTAACATATGCAAGGATTCCAAATACTCCAGTAATTTTTTGGATTCCCAAAGCAACTACTATACTATTTTTTCTGTTCTTTAAAAGAGCAGAGAAATGAAAACTGTGCAGTTGCATTTAAAAACCATGATGTTCTACTATTATAAATTGAAAGGTAACAAATCAAGGATAATTAGATACCTATCACACAGGAAACAGTTAAAGTTTATGTGTTAATTCCTAAAAATTTCGGCAATAATTATAGGTAGACTAAAATTATACTCATCTACATACATATGATTTTAGACTATCCCTAAACACTGGACATTCTAATCTTCGTTTCTATTTGTAAAATAAGACAAATAGTCATTTTCTTAAAAAGTAGAGTTCAGATGCCAGAAATATATCTAAATCCAGGATGAAGTTTATAATAACTTTATTCTGGTAAGCTCAAAGAGCAGACTAGGTTAAATATTCAAATTTGCATGAAAAATTATGGCCTTATTCTGATCCTTCAAAGTAGCCCTTGCTCTAAACACTACAAAAAAGAAAAGAAAAAAAATGAAAAAATTAACTATGGTATCTAAAACCTTTTTATGTAGCATGGAAGATAGAGAAGGACTAATTAAATGGTATATATATTAACATTTGGACCAGATGAAATAAATCTTAATGTTTCTTTTAATACTAAAATTAAGTCTTGAAAGTAAAAAATGTTTTTAAGCTGTACAACTATGCTTCCCAATTAACTTCCTAGTTACATTTATAATCTCAATCCATACTTCTTGTATGTACTAAAGTACATAATGATGAACTACTGAAACACTCTGAATAAGGACCATTTATCCAGCACTGGTCCACTTGATTACATGTCTTACCATGTAAAAATTAACTGCATTCAAACACTGCCTTTCTAGATTATTTCTAATCACCAATTTCTATTAATATATAAGGATGAAAAATGAAGAATTCATGTGTGTTTATTTTCATCCCCTCTGGGTGGTACTGGGGATTAAACCATTAAGTTACACCCCCCAGCCCTTTTAATTTTTTGAGACAGAGTCTAAGTTGCCCAGGTTGGTCTTAAATTTGCCATTCTCTCAAGTCACTGGGATTACAGGGGTGTGCCACCATATCCAGCAGTGTGGCTATTTTTAAAAGGGGGGGAAATAAAAAAAACACATATATAGCTCAGTGTCACATAACAATGTATGTGTGTATGTATATATATATATATATATTTGTATATAATATATGAATATACCACAGTGAATACAACATCATGTACATCAACAAGATACTAATTTAAAAACAAACCAATTAATTCCCAAACCCCACAAGCTAAGGAAGGTCAATAAAAAGTATTGTCAGCTAAATGAGAAACAAGACAGCACAAAATACAGCAAAAATCACAATGGCAATAAACCACAGATATCCATACTAACACTGAATGTTAGTGCACTGTCTCAACTCTCCAATCAAAAGGCATAGATTAGCAGAATGGGTCAAAAAACAAAATCAAGGGGCTAGATCGGTGACTCAGTGGTTACGGTTCTTGCCTAGCATGCGCGAGTACTCGAGTTCAAACCCCAGCACCATGTACACAGTGAATTCTTGGAGCAATGAAGACTACATGCAAAACTAATTAAAATGGATTCTCTCTTTCTCTCTCACTGTCCCTCTCAAAAAAAAGTAAAACAATATGCTGCCTACAAGAGATGCATCTTGAAGGTAAAGACATCCATAGGCTGAAGGTAAAAGGATGGGAGAAAAGTGGCCCAAGAAAACAAGCTGGTGTAAAGATTCTAATATCTGATAAAGTGGATTTCATCAAAAATTAATCAGAAGAGGAAAAAATGGTTACTACATCTTAATAAAGGGAACAATCCAATAAGATAACCATTGTAAACATTTATTCATTTATTTTTTTTTAAGAATGTGAGAGAGAGAAAAAGAGAAAATTTTTTTTATTTTTTCATCTGGCCTTTGTTTCTGACACTTGGTCATTTATGTAGTGCTGGGATTTGAACCTGGGTCCTCGTGCATGCCAGGCAAGTGCTACAACTGTTGAGCCACTGCTCTGGCCCCAATTGTAAACATTTATGCCCCAAATATCAAAGCACCCAACTGCATAGAAAAAAACACTGTAACTTTAAATCCCTCATAGACCACAATACAATAATACTGGGGGACTTTAATACACACTTATCACCAATAAACAGGTCATCAAAACAAATCAATAAAGATATCTCCAGCCTAAATGACACCTTAAATCAAATGGACTTATGAGACATCTACAGAATATTCCACTCCAAAACAGCTGAATTTACCTTTTTCTCTGCTGTACATGGAACTTATGCCAAAATAGATCATATTCTAGTTCACAAAGGAAATATCAGCAAATACAAAAAAAAAATGAAATACTTGCATATATCCTATCAGATCATTTCTGGTATGAAACCAGAAATCAACAGTAAGAAAAACAATGGAAATGACATAAATACATGGGAGACTGAATAAAACTCTTAAATAAAGAATGGATCAAAGAAGAAATGAGAATAGAAATCAGGAACTTATTAGAAAGAAACAAGAATGAAGACATAACATACAGAAATCTCAGGGACAGTATGAAAGCATTTCTTACAAGGTAAATTTACAGCTCAGAGAGCCCACATCAAAAAACTAGAGAGATCCCAAATCCTTAGAAGAAGAACAACAAACTCATCCCCAAACCATCAGAAGACAGGAGATAATCAAGATCAAAGCTGAGATCAATGAAACAGAATAAAAAAATACAAAGAATCAATGGAACAAAGAGCTGGTTCTTTGAAAAAAGAAATATAATTGACAAACCCCTAGCCAACCTCACCAAAAGAATGAATGAAAAGAAACAAATCAACAAAATCAGAGATGAAAATGATGAATCATCAACCCCTCTGAAATACAGAGGATTATCAGAACCTACTTTGAGAATTTATACTCAATAAGCTGGATAATCTAGAAGCCATGGACAAGATTCTTAACACATATGACATGCCCAAGTTGACACAAGATATAGAAACCTTAAACAGACCAATATCAATTAACAAAATTGAGTCAGTAATTAAAAAGCCTACCTAAAAAGAAAAGCCCAGGTCCCAATAGATTCTTAGCTGAGTTCAACCACACCTTTACAGTAGAGCTAACACCTCTTGTTATAAAGTTCTTCCAAGAAATTGAAAGGGAGGGAACATTCTCAAAACACTTTTTATGAAGCAAACATAACCCTCATACAGAACCACCAAAGACACATCAAGGAAAGAAAACTACAGACCAATATCCCTGATAAACATAGAGGTAAAAATCCTTAATAAAACACTAGCCAACTGCTTTCAAAAACACATCAAAAAGATAATACACCATGACCAAATGGGTTTCATTACGGGGAAGCAGGGATGGTTCAACATATACAAATCAATAAATGTGATCCATCACTTAAATAGAAGCAAGGACAAAGCAAGGACCACATGATCATTTCAACAGATGCAGAAAAGGCCTTCAACAAAATCCAACACCCATTCATGTTTAAAACACTGGAGAAGCTAGGGATTAGAGGATCTTACCTTAACATTGTCAAGGCCATTTATGACAAACCCATAACCAGCATCATACTAAATGGAGAAACCTAGAGGACCCAAAAACTCCACCAAAAAACTGCTAACACTTATCAATGAATGTGGCAAAGTAGCCAGGTACAAAAGCAATACCCATAAATCAATAGCTTTTCTATACTCTAACGGTGAGTCGACTGAGAATGAAATCAGGAAAACCATTCCATTCGCAATAACCTCAAAAAAATCAATCAATCAATCATGGGAATTAATCTAACTAGGGAAGCAAAAGACCTCTAAAAGGAAAATAGAACTTTGAAGAAACAAAAGACCTGAGAAGATGGAAAGACATCCCATGTTCTTGGATAGGCAGAATTAATATAGTCAAAATGGCCTTTCTACCAAAAGCATATACAGAAGCATATACAAAAGCAAGAGAACTAATTAACATTTCTCGCAGATAAAGAAAAAAAACAATTCTTAGATTCATTTAGAAAATTAAGAGACCCAGAATAGCCAAAGGAATACTTAGCAAAACAAAAACAAAAACAAACAAACAAAAAAATGTGAAGCAGAAGGAAACACAATACCAGATCTGAAACTATACTACAGAGCCTACAGAGCTATAGTTACAAAAACAGCATGGTATTGGTATCAAAATAGACATGAAGATCAACGAAGATCAATGGAATAGGATAGAAGTTACAGAGAAAAAACCCACAATTCTATAGCCATCTGATATTTGACAAAGATGGCAAAAAAATAACTTGGAAGAAAAGACAGCCTTTTCAACAAATGGTGTTGAGAAAACTGGACAGCCATATGCAGAAAACATGAAATTGGATCCATACCTCTTACCCTGTACAAAATTCAAATTGAAATGGATCAAAGACCTAGGAATTAAACCAGATATATTACAACTGTTAGAAGAGAAAATAGGGGTCAACATTCCACCATCTTAACAAGACCCCCATAGCGCAAGAATTAAAACCAGCATCAATAAGTGGGGTGCCATTAAACTAAAAAGCTTCTGCAAAGCTAAGGAATCAATTAAGAAAGTGAACAGAGGGGATGGAGCAGTGGCTCAGCAGTTACAGCACAAGTATGCAAGTTGAAATCCCAGTACCATATACACAACAGTCTCTGAGCAACAAAAGCCTCATGAAAAACTAAATAAAAATTGTTTCTCTCTTTCTCTCACATCCCTCTCTCTATTAAAAAAAAAATGTGAACAGAGAGCCTACAGAATGGGAGACAATCATAGCCAGCTAGGGCTCTTTGTATATTCTTTGTATCCAAAATATACAAAGAACTCAAAAAGCTTAATACCAAAACACAAACAGCCCAACCAATAAATGGGCAAAAGAGCAAAACAGAAACTTCTCAACCAAAGAAATGCAAAAGGCCAATTTAAGAAAAAATGTCCAATATCTGTAGCAATCAGGGAAATGCAAATCAAGACTTCATTAATATTTTATCTCACCCAAGTCAGGATGGCAAAGATCAAGAATAAAAACAACAAATGCTGGAGAGGATATGGGGGAAAGGAACCCTTTATACACTGTTGGTGGGACTGCAAAATAGTACAACCACCCTGGAAAGCAATATGGGGACTCCTCAAAAAACTAGGTATGGAACTACCACATGACCCAGCTATCTCACTCCTGGGTATTTCCCCAGAGGATACAAATTATGCATACTACAGCAATACAGCTTCATTAATGTTTACAGCAGCACAATTCACAATAGACAACCCAGATGCCCATCAGTGGATGAATGGATCAAGCAACTGTGGTATATATATATATCATGGAATTCTACTCAGCCGTTAAAAAAAATAAAATAAAATCATGGTGTTTGCTGGTAAATGGATGGAGATGGAGAAAATCATGCTGAGTGGAATAAACCAAACCCAGAAACTCAAGGGATGAATGTTTTCTCTCATATGTGGAAGCTAGAGTACAATAGGGAAGAGTGAGAGATCAATTTAGACAATAGATTCATCAAACACAAACTACCAATTGAACTGGGGGCAACCATGCAGTCTATGGGATCAGGGGAGATGGAGTGGGGAGGGTAAAGGGGGGATATATATGATGTGTGCATCGATGGAAGAGTAACAACAAACCCCTTCAACATGTAAAGCTATAATGAAAAATAAAATCTTGTTTAAAAAATAAATAAAAACAGTTACTAAGTAACAGAAAGATCAGTAGAAAAGAGGGAAAAGAACAGGGGGTGAGAGGAAGAGAGAGGAAAGAGAAATACTGGGGACTAAATTAGAACAAGATATACTCCATGCTTTAACAAGTATGTAACTGTACATAATATCGTCACATATGACTAAAAAGAACCAATAAAAATGAAAAAAAAAGTACATAACAGATTCTGTTAAAATACTACCTATTGTAAACTGGAAATTCATTTCAAAATCACCATTTCATAAATGCATAAAATTATTTATTTTACCTTGATGCTTCTTTAATGACATTTTGTAAAAATATTAGTCTTGTTTGTAAACTGCCTTGCACATGCTTCAGTAAAGTGAAGATTCTTTCATATTCTTCAAACAAGAAAAAAAACATTAAGTGGCTTATTTGTACTCTTACTCTTATTTAATACTTTTCCTCTTAGCTTTTTATATTAAGGTTTCTACATAAAAATTTCACCATTCTTTAAATATTTCATAATATATTTTAATATATATGAAATATATGTAAAATATATATATATGAAAGAAAATATGCAATCAATGAAGACTAAACAACCTGTCACTTTTGTGGCAAAAGCTCTCATTAAGGTATTAAACATAAAGCTTAGAAGGATGAATAAAGAGCTCTTCAGTAGTAACATTGAAAGATAGAAGAAAATGGCCTTTACAAAAACCCATCTCTATAATTTAAATTTCAAACTACAAGTACACAGAGTAAACGGAAAGGAAAAACACAAAACAGTTAAGGGTGTTATTTCAATTTCAATTTTTCACATACAACTCTGCCAAGGACTATAAACTCCTAGATGCCAAGATTGAGTCTTACTTACTTCTGGCCCACCTACAGGTTATTGTACCATCACCATCACAGTAGGTGACCTACTGTGTTGGTCAGCAGACCCACAAAGTTCTGCTGTATTCATATTATACAGCTTTCATAACTGTAGCTTTTTGGTCTACACATATTCTTGGTTACTACCATAGTTTAAATCTTAAACACAATGGTAGGCACTATGATGGGAACTTTAGACATGAAGTTATTTAATATTTACTGTATCTTTTTGAGTTAATTGCTATCTTAAAATTTCCAGTTAGTAGTCAGAAAAATACTCAAGATTTTGGGCCCCTGATATAGTAGGAACTACATGATATGTCATTTATTTGCAAGGTTTTCTTTAGCTTTTACTCCTTGCTGCCTACCACACCTAGTATCTTAGAAACAGCAGATATTCTGTATTTGTCAGATGAATAAAGAATCAAATGATATGTAGCTCAGATACTGTACAAGACTGATCTAAAATCAGATATAACTTTTAGTTAATTTGACTTGTTTTGTTTTTAGAGCACATGGAGAAAATAAATCTGAGGTCAGTCTCTAATGGTACATACTTCTTCCTGGCTTTCGGATCTCTTTCATTATTTGTGCTTTTAGTTCAGTATTGACCTCTTCATGACTTCGGCAATGCATTAATTTCTTTCCTTTAGTAAGTGAAGAAGCTGGTATGTTTTCTTCAGCACATTGTTCTTTATCTCTTGGTGGCTCATGATTTTCTAAAAAGCCACCAACGGTAAGGTCATTAGTTCCTAAATGGTCATGACCAAGAGCCTCTGTATGATTGGTGGGTCGTTCAAGTAAATTGGCTGAAGAAGATGTTGAAAATTCGGTATCCATTGCATTTGATGTAATGTCTGATGAAAGTTGGTCTGCAACATGATTTTCAATCACATCATCTATTGTTGAATCATTACTGGTTTCTGAAACTAAAAACAAAGATAAGGGGGGAAAATTGAGAGCCAATGGGAATGTACAAAACAAAGCCACAAAGAAATATCACTAGAGCCAATCACAACTGCCTTCCTTGATAAATGCATATTAACAAATAATGCGATTCTTAAGCTTTGCCAAAAATTTGGTGGATTTCAATGTGAAGCATTCACAATACTTACAAAATCTGTACAACTTTCACCCTTAGAGAAAAAAATTAAGCCAATTTTAATCAGCTTTTAATTCTGTTTTATTCTTTGGTAACTTTACTGAAGTAAGTTTTTTAATATTTAGTGAAAAAATATGATCAGATTGATCATGGTCATCTTAACCTTAGAGAGACTTAGCTCCTTTCCAATGTATCTCTGCATTATACCTCTGCCTAGTATCAGAGGCAAAAATAAACACTGACCAGTTTACACTATTCCAAATCCTGCAGGAAACAAACCAAACAGGTCATATATATTTCATAGCACATGCTTTTCTTATAACCATCCACCTAGATCTCAAGAATTGTGCAACATGGGCTGCAGTGGTAGCTCAGTGAGTGAAGTACTTGCCTGGAATGCCAAATACCCAGGTTCAAAACCCAACACCACATACACAACTAAGTGTAGGAGAAACAAAGGCCAGATGAAAAAATGCAATTGATTCTCTCTCACTCTCTACCTCTTTTTAAAAAAGAAGAAGGAAAAAAAAAAAAAAAGAATCGAGCAACAAAAAACAACCACTGGTACCCATTTCAGCTCATTAGACTCTAAAGCTTGAAAGCTTGACCCTTGAACACCAGACTATTAGACTTGCTCCCCACAGAAAGCAGCTGAATTCTAAGTTCTCTGTTTGTTCACCAAGATACCATCTGAACTTATTTCTCCTGTCCCAATGTGTAAATGTCCTATTTACCCACACTCCCTGTGCACTCATCCCCACATATCTCCTGATTTCATGACTCCTTTCTAAATTCCATTCAATGACTGCATCTTTATTAAATATTTACCACAAAAATTTATACTTTAATGGAAACCTAGCTGTCCTCTAAAATAATCTGCTCTTTTTTTCAGACCTGGAGTAGAAATGCTTTCTCTCACACACTCTCCAAGGGTGATTCTTTCACCTCCCAGTGTAATTTTAAGATTTCTTCTATGTACTCTTGTTCTTTTGCGATTGAACACTGCCACCCATCTCTCTTCATCACTGTATCTTAGTATAGAATCCAGGCCACAGGCCTGTAGCCACTGATATTTCTGACATCTGGTTCATAGTCCCAGTCCCAAGTCCCTGCTAACATTATTCTAAATCTTTACCTCAAAGGGTGGTCAAGTGGACAAGTAACATTAGCACCATCAAAGATTTTGCTAAAAATGCTTATCTTGAATCCCACCCCAGACAGAATGAATAAGAACTGGTAGTTTAACAGGACCCCCCCAGTGATTGACTCTCATGCACATTAAAATTTAAGAAATGCCATCATGATCAATGTCTAAGAGATGATCTATCAAGAATCTGGTCTCTGATTGATAAATTTGATGTCAGAGCAATTTTTTTAAATTTTAAAATAAATTTATAAAAATGCTTATAAGAACAAGAAGAAGAACCTAGCTTCATCAAGTGCTGATTTATTACCTCCAAAGAAGTTTTCATTAACCTTTTGCCTCTCCTATCCAACACAAATTCAGGGATGGAGGTGCGTAACTCTTTGCAGTATTCTTGCCTCTGGTATCTTTAACACAGCCAGACTATTACTCTAGCAGTTCCTCTACTTTCTCTCTGTTAATCACATTCCTGTAAGATCACCATTTTCTTATCTATCAGGCTTATATATCTCACAATAGGTCACTTTTTACCAATGTTCTAATTTTCTACTTCTATTGTCCTATGGTATCTGTTAGGCAAAATGCTAGATTTGATGACTTGCTCTATCTGCTTGCTCCAGACCTGCGTTTGTAATGACTGGCACTGCTGAGACAAATAGGACCCAGCTTTAGGGTCACATAATCATCATCTCTACTTGGATCTTCAATACTATCTAGCAACTTACATCACGACCCTTTCTCACTCTCCCAGCAATTATTCAAACTTCTTCCACTCTCTTCAAATCTGACTTTCCAAATTGCCCTTTCTCTCTCAGAGATATACCTCACTTCCTACGTCATGGAGTAGAGGAAAGGAGACAAAAGCAAAGCTGTGGAACAGGAACTTCCTCACTTCACCTACTAAATCTATACCCACAACCCTTCTGTTCAATGGAAGCACCATTCTTTCATAGCATTTTGGACCGTTTCTTCTTGCCTTCTCAGTGATTTTGAGCTGATTATGTCTTTTCTCATCTTCATTTTCAACCTCTCCTTTTCTATTGGTTCCTTCATATCAAGCACTTAAACACTTTCAACTTTCTTATATCTTAAAAACAAGGTAAAATTCACTACTTTCAACCCCATTAACTCTTGTAGCTAGCATTCACTTTTCCTATCTACCCGTTACAGGTAAACTGATTTCACTAGCTGTTTGTACACATTGTCTCTATTTTCACTTCTCATTTCTCTCCACCCTCTTTTTTTTAAGGCTCCCACCTGCTTTACTCTACAGAAATTGCTCATGCTCAAACAGCTAAAAAGGAAGAGATCTTTCTCTTGAATGGCCTCTTTTTTTAAATATGTGAGATCACCAGCCATTCAATCTCTTTCATTTTAGTTTTAATAACATTAAATTCTTTCCTATATTTTCCTATCTCTTGGATTCTTCCTACTCCGTCTCCTTTTCTGTTCTCTCTTCTCTTAACTTTTCGGTTCTATCTTGGCTCTTTTTTCCTGCTGTTTTCCTTGGTAACATTTACATTACTGCAGTGGGTGGTAAGCTGTCTCCCACACCTACCCCTCTAGACAAAACCACTTCTGTTCTCCAAATTCATATTCATTTTAGGATCTCTACTTGCCTACCTCACATACATTTCTAAATTGCTTCCCTGGGTTTCCTAATAGACCCCTGTGCATGCATAAAAATCATTTAATCGCATCAAATATTCAATCAATGTCACATTTTCCAATTATCTTTTATGCATTTTCTATTTGTGGAGAAGTTTGATTTGTTTGATTCTGGGTCCAAAGCAGGCCTGTACATTGCAACTGGTTTATATGCATCCTAACTACCTTTGTATGTAATAAAACCCTTTTGTACCCCTTTTTTTTTACTATGCATTTATTTTGGAGTGGGGGGGTACAAAGCACAACAGATTCTTGGTCCTACAGA
>PVKS010011726.1:0-55844 GCA_004027875.1 Aplodontia rufa | reverse complement strand
ATGGAGTGATTGTAACATAGTATGTAAGAGTGTGGAACTGCCAACCTGTAATGCTGGGGATGTCTAGCCTGGCCATAGGCCAGATCATAAGAGCAATCACCACTGTTTGAGAATGAATCAGTCTACAGTTGATCCTTTATTCTTTCATTTACATATTCTGCAGCACATTGGTACACGTATCCCTATTTTTCTCCTAAAATTCACAAGCTAAATATTCTCCCAAAAGAGCAACTGGGGAGAGTTCAATTATAAGAAAAATTTTGAATATACTTATACCCATGAAATTTGCTTTTATTGGCAATTTTTCTTCCTTCCCTCTATTCCTTCTTTTTTCCTTCCTTCTTTCTTTCCTCTCTTCCTCTCTCCCTTTTTGAGTACTGCTGTTATCAAAACAAAAGGCAGAAATATATTGAGGGAGATGTGTGTAATGAGTCCTTCCTCAAGAGGAAGGCTAAATTTGAAAGAGCTCGAAAAAACCAAAATGAATTTAAAACTATCAGTTTAATTTTATTATCGTCTTGGAGAATTATTAAAGCAGCTTGGTTATTATCATCAGGATCTCTTCTCAAGTTTGGAAGGTGAAATGTTAATCACTCATTTACTGAGGTATGCGGTTTTCTTTCATTTTTCACTTACAATTACCTCACTTGTTGTGAAATACAACTCAGCCCCCAAAATGCATTGTAGTCATTCATTATTTCTGTCAATTAAAGTTTCTAAATCATAGCTTTAAAATGAAACACAAATAAGCATTAATTGATTTTGGCCATTGAATGCCCACTTCCCGAAGAAATGAATGGGGCAGATTTACTTTTGAAAATTGCTTTCCGTGGCAGCTGGAGCATTGGAAGTCAGCAGATGTTAATTTCAAAAAGCTGATATTCACTTTGAAACTGACTATGGATGTTGGTGTTGCCTCTCCCCAAGGAAGAAAATGTTGACAAAGTGGTATCAATGCTAATGAATTTTTGAGTGAAGTAATTGAAACTTCATAGAGCATTTGTGTTCTCCAAGCACTTCAGCACGACACATTGGTCCCGTGATAGCTCATGAAGTCAGTAATTTATAAATAACAAACCCTGTACTTCCTTCGAGGTTTTCATATATAAATTCAATTTTAGATAATATAATACAAACCCAGTATCCTAAAATTTTGTCTAAAATATACAATATTCTTAGCATGGAAAAGTGAGGTTCACAATTGCAGAAAACGCTAGTTATCAAAACTGCGGCAACACTGCACATATTTGCATTACTTATGAAATTACAGATCAACAAATTCTTTTATATATAAACTGTGCATTAATTCTTTCCTGTTTCAGGCCCCATCATAGTCATCGTCTCCCTAACACCTGCATTGGTATCCCAGGAGGGGTGTTGTAATGAGGTTGTTGCCATAGAAATTTCCAATAATTAACATATTTCTTACTATGGGAAACTTAAATGGTATGGCCAAATCAGAATTTTAAAATTATTTAGAAACAGAACAAATTCTGTTGGGAGGTATATTATTCCTCTATATGAAATAAACCACATGGGCAACTAATTCTTTTGGAAATTGAGGGAAAGGGGCCACTGATATCTTTTGAGATTGTGATAAAAGCTAAAACTAAGAGAAGATTGGTCTGGGAAATGCTATTTGTTAATAGATATCCAATGTCAGAAAACCTCAGTGAGCATCAGTTTGATTTGTGTTAATACTTTAACATGGACATTTGAATATACAATTGAATAAATAAACTTGCTATGGAAATATAAGAAAGATAATTTGTCTTTAAAATATCAATTAACTTCATCAAATTTCTGCTTGAAATTTAAGAAAAAAAAATTCCATCCTCCAAACTGTTAATGCATAATAAGATTATCTGCTGATGATGTTAAATACAGGATTTTGAAATAAAATGTGAAACTGCACATGGTGCCACATGCTCATCATCGTAAACATACAAATATTATACACGCTTGGTAGGTAAGCCTATTGGAATTGTGGCCATCAAAAGGAGAATGTAGCTTAAAATAGCTCAATAAAATTAAACTGTACTTAATTTGGTTTTGTTCATTCATTACTGGACAGCAAGAAATTTTCCCAACATTATGGATATGGCTTATGACAGAAGATAAGGCCATGTGTATATTTTGTAGTGGATATTAACTTCTGCTCCTCTCTGTTTTATTCTGTATGAATAATGGTATGGGGTAGAAATGTTCTAAGTTATTGCCTGAGAGTTAGTTGCTTGCTCATTTTTAAAAGTGTCCATCTACAATAGCAAGAGTTAACACTATGTGTGTAGAGGAGAAAAATTAGTTTTAATTAAAAAACAACTATCCAAATGAAAAAAAAATAGATTCCAATTTTAGAATATATCTGAAATTTTTCTGTAGTGCTCTTTTACACACGTGTCTGCCCTGAGTTCTCATTTAACCATAGCTTAGTCCATTGAGATTGCAGTGAAAGGAGGCAGCAAGTCAATCAAGGTTGGTTTATTTCTTTTTAAACAGAGAAGGACAGTGAGAGAGAGAGAGAGAGAAAATCAATTTTTATTGAGTTTTTCACATGGCTTTCATTGCTCTGACACTTAGTTGTGTACATGGGTGCTGGGGTTTGAACCTGTGTACATGTGCATGCCAGGCAAGTGCCATCACCACCGAGCCACTGCTCCAGCCCCAAGGTTGATTTAATTTTAAGGTTCTCTTGTAATTTCTCTCAAAATATTGTGTATCTGTTTATTTTGAGTTTACTACTCTGAGTTATAATCACTCAATGACTTTATTTTACTAAATATATCCCTGCTAAATACGATAAGTCCAATTTTTTTTTAGTTGTAGAACTCAAATTTTGCTTTGTATTTTGTTTTGCAATAGGATCCTACAATGGAAAGTGAATACTGTACACATTTGGGTATTTTGTGATATTAGTAAAACATGTTCTCTAAGATGAAAAGAAATTAAAGGGCACTTTTCAAAATCCTGAAAGTAGACAGTTTCCTGTAATGTATATTTCTAAATAATTGCTAAAATATGGTGAACTCATAGAATTCAAATATTCTTTTAAAAATCCATTGATGCCTTTTGAATTGATATAAACATTTTTTGAATATTCACAAATGTGATTGTTCCATTAAAAAGCATCAAAAAGATTTAAGATTTAATGTTGTATAAATGTTTGTGGCACTGTCCTAAAAAGCACTGAAAATGTTTATATAAAGCACATTTTCTAGATCTGATATCAAACAAATATCCTTTTTTCATATTTTTGCAGGTAGGGTTTAGCGTGAAGAAGTAGATACACACAGGGGAATAGCTTGATGTTTTTAGGGGTCTGAGAAAGACAGATTTTTCTCTTGCTTATTCTTATCCTTCAAATGCATTAAAAGGTAAGAGAACTTAGACAAGAAAGAATATTATTAAGCTTTGATGCTTTATTTTCAGAGGTGACTTGCAAGAAGAAAAGTGACACCATGTGATTTATTCTCATGACAAGATTGTGAAAGGAACAAGAAGTACAAAAACTCAATCTGTTATTATTACATTATTTACATCTATACATGTTGGCTTCTTTATGCTGAGTGCAGTATTTGAGAGTTTCAAAATGGGAATATAGAATCTTCATAAAGATTTACAGAATCAACTTCAAATAAATAACCTCTTAATTTAATAGTAATTATATGTTTAAAAGCACTTTCTCTTCTTTTGCAGCATATTTTCTCAATAGATAACTCTGTGTATGCTGACATTAAATCATCTTGCTGTCCTTCAAAATATATAATAGCTTAGTTAAATTATGAAGCTTAAAATTGTATAGTTATCCTTTAAAATGGAAAAACCTACATGATTTTCTAAGTTATTTTTCAAACCAAGTAATCCACCTTTAAAATGTTGACAGCTCTGATAACATGTAGAATTAAACTGTTGCCTGTTTTCTGCACATGTGGACCACTGTCAAATTAAATCCAATACTTTACTTATAAATACAAATTAGCACCATTGCCGTTCTCATGATTGAAATGACTCAAAAGCATTTGAATCATCTTTGACCCATTTCATTTTAAGAGATGAAAGAATTTTAAAAGGAAATTAAGTTGGAATTCATTATTTTAACATATATGTTTGCAAGTTTTCTTATGAAACTGGTGGGTTTTGATGTTATGAAAAAGGGATTATACTTTCCCTCAAATTATTTGCATTCTAGTAGAGGAGTTGCAGGCATTATAAATTCCAGCAAAATACATACAAAAGCATTCCTGAGAAAACAGTTTTTTCACTGTGTTAAGTATAGCAAAGTTTTGAGTAGTAGAGTCTAATGAACTGTATAAGAATTTATATAAGAATCTATAAGCATAGAGCTGATAAATTTAATTATAAAAAGAATAACACATACATTTAATTTCATATCCAGTAGTGACATTGAATTCTGTGGTCCAGAGCTCCCACCTCAATCCCATCAGAGTATGTTTTGTGAGTCCAAGTATTAAAATAAAATTTAGCCTGGAGCAGTGGCTTAGCAGTTCAAACACTTACCTGGCATACAGAAAGACCCAGGTTCAAACCCCAGTACCACATATAAAACCAGGTGTCAGAGAAATGAAGGCCAGATGAAAAAACTAAATAAAATTGATTCTCTCTCTCTCTCTCTCTCCCTCTCCTCCCCTCTTGGTCTTTTTCTCAAATAAATAAATACATTTATCATAAAGGCAAATGACTACAGCCACAATTCATATCACCCTGAAATTGGTACGAAAAGGACCTTTGTAAAGTACATATTATTTGGGGTTCATGTGACTAAGAGCAATGTCTCCTTTGCTTGCTTCCTGGATTAGTGAGAATCTAATCAGGACATTCTATTTTGCTCGTGTGTTAACTTTAAATTTCTTTGTTGCGTGCAACTCTAATATATAAAAAGATGAACTTCTTGGTAAACACTCTCCTATCTAGTTCTAGTGAACCAAGAATTTTAGTTTCTTTGTTTATCAACTGATATTCCTGTAAATTGTTAAGTTCTTCTTTAATAAAGCCAATGTATCAAGTAGACAATGCCCCTGCCCTCTGATGCAATAGAAGGTGGTTAGAACTAAATAAAAACACACTGTAAAATTCTGTGAGCTTCTTCAAATGAGGAAATGTGCGTAATACATGTATTATTTATTGGGCTTTCAAAAGAATAAGATCTGGCACAGAAAAGGTAGTTAAGGGAACTGACAGCTGGTACCTACACTTGGATTCCAGTCAGTATCACCTTGGTTTTCACAGTTGCTGATATATAGGACTGTTAACCAAGAATTGAATGAACTACAAACTAATTTCATATTGGATCCTGAGTAATCTTGACATAAAATCATCTTTTTGTTTTTTAATGTTGACTTTTAATCCAGAGATGCTACATTCAACAATTTAGCAATGAATCTCTAAGTTTTCTAATCTACTTGTTATAAAGATCAGGTCACAGAAAGTTGAATATATAGCATTGGGTATATTAAATAGTAAATGTTAGCATTATGTAAGCTCCTTTCTAATTAAATATATATATACTGAAAAAGAAATGTTCTGACTTCAAAAAGGCAAATTTGGATAATAAATTTAGCCACCAGAGTACAGTTTAATGCCCGGAGATGGTAGTTAACTCAGACCTGTAATACTGCTGAGTACTCCCAGAATATTTAGGTCATTGGTGGCATCTGACTCTATTTTGTATGGTCACCTCAGTTGTTGCAGTCTTCTAAAATATAACGATACACAAATTTTAATTAAAGGATGAACGCATATATTCATGCATAAGCTACAGCTAAGTGGTTGTTTATATAAACTTCACTATCTGTTTTAATTACTTAATGACTATTAGGGAACTATAAACTATATGGAGTCTATTGAACTACTTACTCCCTTGAAATCCATTTACCCTACAATAATGGCATATTACAGGTTCTTATTAAGGGACTTTTAAATACTATGAGGTGCTTAAGAGGATTCTGTAACAGAATATGCATTTGGTAACGTATACTCTTGTGTATTGCTTCACATTTTGCTAAAAACATACACACCTCCCATTGCAGATATGTTCTCAAATATAGGGGTCCATCTGGTGATTCTGAAAAGGACTTTTTGTGTGTGCATATTGCACCTACTACTTTTTATTCTCTGAATTTAAAATAGAAAACTATTTTTTCCATTTTAGTGAACATTTTGCAGTTTGAAATTAACACTTGCTTACTTAATCATAGTACATAAAATTGGGCTAATTTTCCAAATTCATTTAAATGCTACCAGTATTCATTGCACTTTAGCAGTTTCATTCTATATAAAGTAGAAGAAACATGGCATCCAAAATAATTTTGATTTTTCATCTAGAAACATTTTCTTCTGTTTTCAATTATCCATTTACTTATTAGTAATAGAAGTGAACCTAGTTATTTAAAAGCATATTCCTAAAAGTATTTGTTACTAAATTATATAATATTATTACACTTATATTTGGTTATGTTTAATATATAAATTGAGAATTATCCACATTTTAAAAAGAAGAGGCTGAAATGTACAGAAATGACTCAATTATTTTCTAGAACACAGATCTGAGTCACAATCTTGCAAGAAACTTGTGTCTAAAAATTCAGTATGGATTTATAGTAATAAAAATAATTAATAATAAGTATTAATAAGAATAATTAATAAGAATAATTTAAGTTAACAGTAAGTTTAGTTTTCATAGTAGTTAATAATATCACATAATATAACCATGTTTAATAAATGCCTTGAATCTACGTTCTATGTCTATTGGACAGATGCTTTTTATTTTATTTATATTTTTATAATGTAAGGAATGTGAACGATCTTATTTTTATTTTTTTTTAATTTTTATTCATTAAACAAGGTTTTACATTTAGGAGGGATTCATCATCAAACAATCAAGGACAAATGTATAACGACAGAATAAGCCAAGGCTGGTGCCAGGCCCTTGAGTTCCCCATGGTTCCATGTTTCACCCAAGGATGCTTTTTAAAAATTTCCTTGCAAACAGTCTTTGTCATTTAAGTACAAATTTGTAATAAGAACCCTTCATTATACCTACGCTTCAGTGTTAGCAATTTAGACTAAAAGGTCAAGTGGCATTAATAATGTTGATCCTGCAAATCTATGACAATTTTACATTTAGTTTGTTTTTGGATCCTAGATAACACTGGCCTGAAGTCAACTTAAAACCTAAGTCATAAATAAATACAAGTCCGACAGTCAAAAGTTTTTGAAATGTAACTTAAATCATTATTTTTGTGCTATAGCTCAAAAATTTGTGCCCCCACCCCAAATTCTAACATTGAAACTTAGCCCCATTGTAATCGTATTAGAAGCTGCTATCTTTGGAAGGTGATAGGAAAGATCCTATCTAGCATCTTCTATTATGTGAGGATGCTGGAAGAACATTTTATCTCTGGACCAAAATATGATGCTCACCAAACACAGAATTTCTTGATACCTTGATCTTGAACTTCTCTATCTCGAGTTTCATTGCATGCACTATATATATATATATATTCTCCACTTTCACATTCCTCCTGCACTTTAAGTGGAATTTCATCAGTTCTCTCTATCATTGTTCTATTTTGCTAAACTACCCAAACTCTGTTTATCTTTAATATAGCTGCCCGATTGCTCTATTCTTTTCCACACACGCCTGTGGAGCTAACACACATGCATATGAATATAACTTTCTGGATATTTCATTTACTCCTATGGTGGCTACCTTCCTTCTATGACCATTATCTTGTCTTTCTAGCTATTCTACTTGCAGTTCACACAGTCAGTGGATATCTGATAATGATAGAGAAAAGGGAAATTTTTGAAATTTTTTCCTTTTTCTTATTGCAATTATTCTCTTTGACTTTTTCAAGAGAACTTCCTGCTTTTAATATGGAAATGATCTATAATAATTATTACTGCTTTGCACCAAGCTTGCAATATCAAATTGGGATGAAGGATGATGTTTGTAATAGTCTGTAGAAGACCGTATTCCCTATATTTTGGAGTCAGTAAAAGTAACTCTGCCCTCAGGGAACATAATAAGCAGCTCCTTGGGAATTAGGGAGAAAAAGAGAGTAAAATTGAATTTATTCTCATGGAACTCGTGGTTTACTAGGAAATTAAAATAGTTTGCTATCAGATTAATTTTAATTACTGTAGGAAAAAGGTAGACATGGTAAAAAATGAAGAGGGCATTCAAAGAAATTCTGATCTTAGGTGATGAAAAATTTGAATCATTTCTAAGACAGCATGTTGAATGACTTTGGCAACACTGAGAAAAGTAAAGCACAGATTTATAGATGGAAAAGAACACGCAGTGTATATATGGCCTCTGTTCACTTGTGATTTTGGTGTTAGAAGAGATAGTATACTTCTACATGATCCCATATTTGTAAGATCCAAAATACTTCACCAGAAGACTCCTAAAGCTGACAAAATTTTGGAAAATTAGCAGAATATAAAATCAACATATTTAAATCAATCAGGTTTCTATGCCTCAATAATGAATCTACCAAGAAGTCAGGAAAAACCGTCTCATCCAAAATAACTTAAAATAAGTAAATAAAGAAATATACTTAGAAATAAATATACCCAAGTAGGTGAAAGAATTCTACAATGAAAATTACAGAACACTGAAGAAGGAAATTGAAGAAGAACTTACAGGATGGAAAGACCTCCCATGTTCTTGATGGGCAGAATTAATATTGTCAAACTGTTCACATGATCAAAAGCAATGTATAGATTAATGCAATCAACATCAAATATACCAATGAACTTCTTCACAGAACTGGAAAAAGCAGTTCTAAAATTCATTTGGAAGAAGAAGAGACTCAGGAAAGGGCTGGAGTGGTGGCTCAGTGGTTTTGGCACTTGCCTGTCATGAGCATGGACATAGGTTCGAACCCCAGCACCATACACACAACAAAGTGTTGAAGTAACAAAACCCACATGAAAAACTAAAATTGAGTCTCCCTTTCTCTCTCTCTATCACTGCCCCTCTCTTTCTTAGGAAAAAAAGACTCAAAATTGCCAAAGCAGTCCTGGGCATGAAGAGAAATGCTGCAGGAATCACAATACCTTATCTCAAATTATATTATAGAGGTACAGTAACAAGAACAACATGGTTTTAACATTGAAACGGACATGAAGTCCAATGGAATAGAAGACACAAAATCAAACCCACATACTTGCAGTTATCTGATACTTGATAAAGGTGCCAAAAATATATGTTGGAGAAAAAATACTTTTTTAAACAAATGGTTCTAGGAAAATTGGGCATACATGTGCAGAAGAATGGAACTTTCTCTCACTCTGCACAACTCTAAGTGTATCAAAGACCTAGGAATTAGACTAGAAACTGTATAGTGGCTAGAAGAAAACATAGGTATAATGTTTCTACACATTGACATAAGTACCAACTTAAAACTCAAAAGACAACACCAAAAGTATAACCCAATCAATAAATGGGCAAAAGGGCTAACCTGACTTTTCTCAAAAGAAGAAACAAATAACCAATAAATATGTGAGAAATGTTAAATATTCCTGCCAGTCAGAAAAATGCACATCAAAACTACATTGAGACTTCATCTTTGAAGTCAGAATGGCAATTATCAAGAATACAAATAACAATAAATGTTTATAAGGATGTGTAGAAAAGTGTACACTCATACATTGTTGTTGGTACTGCAAAATAGTACAACTACATTGAAAAATAGTATGGGGATTCATCAGAATGCTAGAAATAGAACCACTAAATGACCCAGCTATTCCACTCCTCAGTATTTACCCGAAAGATCTAAAATTAGATTTCTATAGTGAAACAGTCTCATCAATGTTTACAGCAGTGCAATTCACAATTGCCAAACTATGGAACCTGTCCAGATGCCCATCAACAGATAAATGGGAAAAGAAAATGTGGTGTAATTACACAATGCAGTTTTACTCAGCCATAAGTAAGAATGAAATGACATTTGCTGGTAAATTGATGGAACTGGAGAACATTATGCTAAGTGAAAAAAGCCAAACTCCAAAAGTCAAGGGTAGAATGTTTTCTCTCATAAATGGAAACCAGACAAAAACACAAATAAGGAAAAAATAAAGCAAAGAGGGAAATCCTATACAAATAGAAAGGATCAGTGGATTAGAGGAAGAGGATTGAGGAGGAGGGAGGAGGGATAGGAAAAAGGAGAAAAGGTAGAATGAAATTGACGAAACTATCCTATATCCTATGTACGTAAGTGAAAATGCCACTGTGAATTTCAATTTTATGGATATCTATAAAGCATTGTTAAAATAGAACTTTAAATCAATAGAAGGAAGACCAATGGAGTAGAGAAAAAAATGGGGAGGAGGGAGGAGAGGAATAACTGAAGACTGATTATGAACAACTTTTATTTTATGCTTGTATGACTATGTAAAAGTGAACCCCAATATTGTGTATAAGTATAATGCACTAATAAACAGAAAATATTAACTGTTAATGGGAGCTGGGGATATAGCTAGTGGTAGAGCACTTACTTTGCATGAATGAAATCTTGTATTCATTCCCTACCATTGATGGAAAAAAAGAAACAATTAGTAGCACTTTTAGTGAAAAATGAATCAGATTTTACCACCTCATATATATAAGAATTTATATTCAGTTCCCCACTACCAGTAAACTGTTTTTAAAACTTTTAAATCCTATGTGCTATATAAAATCCCCATATAAAAACATAAAAAATACAGGATGTAAATTCATTCCAAATTTGTATTTGATTCTAGTACTGGGGATTGAATTCAGGGCTCATACGTGTCAAGCAAATGATCTGCCACTGAGTTTTATCACCATCCCTGCTTCTTTTTAAGTCTACTTAATTGTTGTTCCTGTTAATTGTTGTTCCTGCTCCTATGCCAAAGGTTCAATGGACTTTCCTTCTTGTAATTATTTCCACTGAATTTATAATTTTTAAAGTATTTTTATACTTTCCTAATAAACTTATGAACCTGAAAAAAACATTGAGAATAGTTTTTGAAGAATCATCATGGAGTACACATATAAACAAATAGCTACCTTGTGTAATTTTAATGATAATGTCAAAAAAGTCCAAAGACTAAGAACTGACACAAATCAACAAATTTTTCTATATTCCAGGCTTAGTTATCAGGCAGAGAGTATTTGTTTTTAAATGATTACTAAATATTTAAGTGACAATGAATATATTGGATGCTTTCTCATAGACTAAGGAATTAAAATATTAGCTGAATGTAACAAAAAAATCCTATTTGCAGTGCCAATGAGCAAAGAAGGTAATTGAAGTATTCTGTAAAACAAGATGCCTGGAGGAAATCAGTCTAGAGATGGCACTGGGAACAATTATGACCCACATTCTTTCCATACACGTGCTCTGCAATTTTCAATATATTGGATTTTATCATCTTGCTTTTCATTTACTGGAAGCAAGGTGGTCATCATACCTAAAGATATCCTTCCCATTCCAAGCAGGAAAGGAGGAAGAAGTAGTAGCCTAAGGAAACTGAGTGGTTGTTCTCATTTTTATCACTGAATAAAAAATTTTCTATAATCATTCCAACATTCTTTTGCTATCCATTCATTGGTGAATTGATTAACTCGTATACTTAGTCCTAGCTGCAAGAGATGCTGGAAGGAGAAGTTTTGAAAAGAGGAATTATAGTAGTCACAAGTTCATAGGTCAATTAAAATGCATCCTTTGGGATTTAATTTTATCTTCCTGAACAAAATCTATTATATTTTGAAAGAAATAAATGTGTATGGAATTGATTGCATGTCTTAGGGGCAGTGATTTGGTTAATGGGAATTGTCTTTCACACAGAAAGTAACAGAAATCAAGTTGTTATGTTCTCATGGTTAAAAATGTAGAAGTGGATTTAGAATCCATATCATTAGACTCATGTCCAAATGCCCTTTTCGTACATCTAAGAGCTTTTGAAGGAGAGAGACCAGCAGTTTTTTTTTTCTCATAAGTTTCAGAAGACTTAGCTGTATTTTAGGATGTCTAATTCTTCTGTTAACTTCCACAGTTAAATACACATAAAACCATCCTTATTGTTTATTATGTGAGACATATGAAGATGGAAAAACTGAATCCAAAAGGATCACCAAGAGCACCTATCACATCACAAATGGGGGCAGTGTTCCAACTTCACAGTAAACACTCCAGCTTTTACATGTGAATATTTTTGTCAAAGTTTAAGAAATGAGCTTGCCTCCAAAAATTGAAGTATTAGGTAAATATAAAATGACATTTATACTTCATTTTTAAAATGAACATTCTTCTTATTCAGTTCTTAAAGAAAAGGTAATTACAGAAATTACTCCTGGTAACTAAGACAGATTTTATCTACTCAACAGTTACTCAAAAAATAGAAAACCAATATGAGAGATATTCAATGAAATCCCTAGCGATTTTTTGCCCTTATCTATGAATTTAATGTAATTATGTATTTTCTTTAAGGGAGAACTCAGAATAAAATTGAAATAATTTTTAAATTAAAAAAGTTCTTCATATTATTTAACTTTTATCTCATCTTGATATTTCTTGAGCTTCTAATATTAGTGCACTTTGCACATAAATGAACTGTAGCTATAGCTTAGAAACTATACATTCATTTAAAATTCTTGAAAAGAAAAGCTTTTATATGATGAAATTCCCATAGAGACTAAGAATAAGAAAGGAAGAATACCAAATCAATAGAACTTTGTATTGCTAGTTCATTTTTCATTGTCAACTTACACATTCTGGTTTCACAGTTCCATATGATTCATATAAATAATTCATTCTTGAGTTAAAATGTGGAAATAATTGCTGAGAGATTATTTAGTACATTTTGTTGTTGTTGCTTCCAATATTGAATACATCTCCAATAATAGAAGGTGTTGAATGTTTCTGAAAACCTCACATTCTCATTCTTTGCTACATGTAATTATCCTCATCTCTGTATGATTTACAATTAGTATGTTAACATGATAGATGGGAGAGAGTGGGGGAATTCGAGATGGAAAAGATTTGTTTCTGAACATACGTATAAGCCTCATATTTTTCATATGTAATATGATAATGAAAATAGTCCAATTACAAGGTTGTTTTGAGGATTTCACATAGTACAGGGGAAGAGACTGTATGTGATCCACTGAAAAACCTGAAATTTTTCTGATATTATCATTTACAGGGAACAATCTCAGAACATTATTCATAGATGGTGAGTGTAGATAATATTTTGGGGGGACTGGGGATGTAACTTAGAGTAGTATTTGACAGGCATTGTGTGACCCCGTTTTGAACTTTTTAAAGAGATTAAAAAATAAGCTTTTTAACTTTTCCTTGCTTCTGACAAGGCTTAGCTTTTTGATTAAGTAATTAATAAGATCATGCTCTAACAATTTGCACTGTACTATGAAAAGAGAAATTGTTAACATTTGCATATTTTCTCATTATTCATATGTGAAGTATATCTGTTCCTTGGCTCTTTTGTGATAGCAACTCACACATAAAGATTTTAGATGTAAGAGGAAGTCAGCTATATGACACACAATCAAAAGCATGCCTACTAGAGATATGAGGAAAAAAAAGGCCAAATTAGAACATGACATAAAAGTACAACATAAAGCTCTCAGGAGGTTTGTTTTAGTGTATAAGACATATTTGATCATTACTTGACCTTTTAGAAAAATTTTTCTAAACATATTATCAGTGTTTGAGCAAGCTTAAACTTTACTCTTTTAATTTTGCTGGTTAAATTTAAATTTATATTTCCTCATTTGGATCAATATATCATACTCCTTCTCAGAGATTTTCTTTGGTTTCTGGCTATCTATTGGGACATAAACTCTTAGAATTACATTTAAGACGTATGATAATGTATCTTCAGCCTATCATTTCTTCCTTTTCTCAGACTTCACTTATCCATAGCACCATGACTCCCTTCTGCCCTCCAAAACATTTGGCCTGGACTTATTGTGTTTATTTTTAAAGCATAGGATGGCCTTTTTATACATATTTATTATTCAAAATCACTTTCCATGGAACTTTTACCAATCTTCCTTAATTCTTATGATTTTCTGCTTCCCATCAGTTGCAGGATATTTTGAATCTATGCATTTCATTCTCCTTATGTCTTATAGCTGTGTCTGTCTCTGCATGAGTTCACAAGCACCTTGAGGGAGGTCAAATTTTACAGTTTTCTGTATGATCCACAGTACCTTTTAAAGAGTGTTATACATTCTTAGTAGATAATTGTAGAAAACCTTGATTAATATTGATTGTGTCTCTGTTTTGGCAAATCTGTTTTTTCCATTTAAAATAATATAAATTCAATGAATTTTTTAGGACTTTGATCTGTTATCTTCACTAATATATTCCTAGTGCCTAAAACTAGTGTTTGGAACAGAGAGCCACCCTATTGGTAACCTACAATAATGCACTTATATTTATGAGTAAAATAATTATTGAATAAATATTAGGATTATTTAATAAAGTATTTGACATTTAATAATGTTAATAAAATATTATCATAGATTGCTTTGATTATCTATGTCTAGCTTTTAAGGGAAGAATGTCTTGATTTGGAAGAATATCAGCAGGACTGCAGAACTGACGGCTGAAGTACTATCTAAATTTAAGAATCAGAAAGCGTTGCTCAGTTATTTCTTTTTTAAAGAGAGAAGGAAAATGAGAGAGAAAAATCAATTTTATTTAGAGTTTCATTTAGTGTTTATTCTTCTGACACATAGTTGTGTATGTGGTGCTGGGATTCAAACCTGGGTCATCATCCATGACAGGCAAGTGCTCTACAGCTGAACCACCGTTCCAGCCCCTTGTTCAGTTGTTTCATATTAACCAGTAGAGTTTTCACACACATTTATAGCTTATGTTAACCAATAAGATGATACTAATTATTTGTGTACTGTTCAAATGCAAAATTCATCACTAGTCAATATATAGAAATCAACAAATAGTATATGCTGACTAAATGTATTTAGGATTGATTTCTGAGATAGAAAAGATATTTTTGTTCTTTGTGTTTGTGTGTGTGTGTGAGAGAGAGAATATCATAACTAATGTAAGCGATCTTATCCTTATCTCATATATATAGAATAGTACTGATATCATTGGTGGAAAATTTGGTACTGGACATGGGCGAATTTTGCTGTATGGAACACTTATTTTTGAAAGGCAGTCTATATGTAAAATATCATTAAAATAAAATTTTAGGTCACTGAATTAGAAGGAAACTTATAATCTTTTGATGAATGGCTTTTGACATATGAACAATTACTAACTTGCATATTCTTTACAATGTGGTATTTGTATGTATGAATGTACATTTCCATACATGTAGTCTTCAGAAAGGATGAACAGAAAATATATTAATATCTGAGATTTAATTTTGAAACTTCTTTACTTTGTAAAAGGTCATTTCAGTCAGGAAGAGATAGTGTTCCTGTAAAGTACAGCTTGCTATCTGTGTGCTAATTGAGCTTATCTCTTGCTTGAAACAGAATTATCTGTTCTTAGGCTTAAGAACAGATATAAGCTGCTATATTCAGTATAGTGGTATTTACAAAGGATCTAGTTTAGTAGACACTTTATCTTTCTCTCTGGTTTCTTGTCTTTGTTAGGCAGAGAAGAATTACATGGTATTAGTCTTAATTTGCTGAAAAGGTGTGATATTTTACTAATGAAATGAAAATGATTGCTGGAATATGTTTACATGTTAATAAGTGGAAGAGACTCAGTAAGAAAGTACCCTCTGATTTTTTTCTCATAATTTCTCTTTGGAGATCTGTACTGAAATAGCTTGCCCTTTTATTGTAATTCATGTAAATAATTGTGTATATTTCATTTACATTCCCTTTTAGAATTACTTCCAAAGTAAGACATGTCAAGCCTGCAGAATCCTATGTATATATGAATGAAGCTCAGTCCAGATAAAGAGTAGTTTACTGAAAACACCACAGAAAGAATGATCCCTTATATTGCTTTGTCCCTCCTAACCTAACAACTTTTCCCCATTCCAAATCCATAAATTATCTGCGATATTAAGCCCAATTGCCAGAAACTCCTGTAATTACCATGGATAAATATTCTGAGAAGTAGAAATAAAATAGATTTATAAGTCTCTATATTATTCTTTCATTTTTTATTCTCCCTGTTGAAATATGATAGATGTTATTGCCCAGCAAGAAACTGAACTTGATCATAATGATAATGAGAGGTCAATAGTGTCCTAAAATGTAAAAAAAAAATGTAGAAGAGTAATTAATCAGATTGAGGAAAGGATTGAAAAAAATTCACAAAGCCAAAAAAGAGAATATAATTGGATAATTGGAGTAAAGAAACACTGCTTTCTTTTTTTTTTTTTTTAAGAGAGAAGGACAGTGAGAGAGAGTGAGACAGAGAGAATCAATTTTTATTGAGTTTTTCACATGGCTTTCATTGCTCTGACACTTAGTTGTGTACATGGGTGCTGGGGTTTGAACCCATGTACTTGCACATTCCAGGCAAGCGCTGTAACCGCCGAGCCACCACTCCATCCCCGAGAAACACTACTTTCTTGATGACAGATTTTTAATTGGTTACCTAACTATAATATAATACTCATTTGTCTCTACAATTACCCAAAAAGATGGACTGACATATGAAATACAGGACACTAAAATTTGTTCATAAATATAAAATATTTGATGTTCATATGAAATTCAAATTTAACTTGGAATCTTATATTTTCTAAATCTAGCAACTCTACTTGGAGACACATTGTATTTTGAGATATTAAGTCTGCTAGAAATGTTCTGATGTTTACTGTTTAATACCACAGCCAAGAGAAATTAATCAATACCATATCCATTTCTAAGGAGGATTAGTATGTCTAATTCGAAGGACTCACATATTTCAGAAAGAGGTTATAGGTTACATTCAATTTTCACTCTTACAAAATAAAGCATTTTTGCTTTTGATCAGGTTCTTCTAGACACACTAAGCACCTTGTTAGCTATATAAGGGGCCCTGCTTTCATGCAGCATTTTATTTCCTTAGAACTAAGGTCACAGGTAGTAAGGTAAATGGTAACTACACCATATTTTCACCATTTCTCAAACCCACCTCTCCAAGGTGCTAGGAATGGAAACCAGGGTTTCATGCATGCTAAGCAAGTGTTGCTAAAGTGTTACTGATAGTGTAGCCACTGAGCAACGATTGCAAGAGTACCCTCAGAGGTAGATCAAACAGTGGCTTCAGGATGAGCATGCCCAAAGGTGCACAGAAGAAGAGTGTGGTCCAGTGACCTCAGTCCTGTCTTAGCTAACTGTTCAGTCATCACTTACCTCTAATAAATACGGAGCATTATGTGTGCATAGTCGAACCATATTCAAATATAAGCTACAGAAGTGAACATTTGAATTACATCAATAATAACAAAGTCAAATTAAATTGGACATTCCAATTGTGCTGTGTACAACCTTGAAGCATATGGGCAAACTCTGCCTCCTGCTCCTCTCCCTCCCAACAAAAAATTTCTATTGGATACTTTTATTAATAAGAAAGTATATGAATAAAACAATACAATATGAATATGTATTGTCAACAGATAAAATGAACTTTATCTTATGCATACCTTAAGTTCATATATTATAAGTATATGCAGGTATAAGAATACCTGGTTAACATATTTCTTTAGTACTCAGTACCTGGCCTTTTATAAGTAATAAGAGAATGATTAAAAGGATAGATACACTACAAGCATTTATAAGTATGTCTTTGTATATACTATAGTCATGTATATAAAAATGTTCTTCCTAAGTATAAGAATTATGTTAATGTACTTGGATATGTTAGAGAAAAATATAGGACCAAGAAAGCGAGTCAAGGGATCTGGAGAATGGGAGGTGGGAGGTGGGGGAGTGTACAGGGTGATATTGACCAACATTGTATTGCTGTATTGTGTACCTCTATGAATATGTGACAACAAATCCCATCATTGTGTACTACTGTATTGCACCAAAAAAGAAAAAAAGAATAGATACATATTTGCTTTCAATGAGTTCTCAGTGTCTATAGAAAGGCATAAAAGTAGTGCTATGTTACTAGTGTCATGATAGAGATTGTCACATACATATTAATGTGGGAGAAATGAGGATGCACATATAAAACCCCTACTTGGAAAGCCTGAAAGGCAACCTGAGAAAGTTGGCCTGTGAATTAAATGCAGCTACCCCAGGAAAGTAAGTGAGATGATGAAAAGTTTGTAAAGAGCTGGATGTGAGAAGCATATGGGGAAGTTCAGTGAAGTAAATATTTCTGAGGTATAAATTTTAATAAAAAGCGGACAAAAATTGACGCTGAAAAGTTTCAGGGCCTCATTTTATGTCAAATTATAGAGCTTGGACTTTGTTCTGTAAACCACTGGGAACCATTGACAGATTTTAAGCAGGACCTATAAAGGTCAGATATGTAGTTTAGGTAGAACATGCTTCCAATTAAGAGGGGAATGGATTGTGAGGGGCAAAATTATAAGCAAGGGGAGCAATTTAGGTAACAGTAACAGTAATCTAAGGATGAAATGAAAAGGGCAGGAAAGTTACTAGTAAAATTGGTTGATTGAGGGTGAGAGTGGGAGATACAGGTTGAAGAAATATAAAGGTAAAATTAACAGGACGTGGTGATTGAGATGATGTAAGAATGACGAATGGAAAATGTCTGGCAGGCAATTTGTAGATACGGATTTGAAAATTTGGGGAGAACTTAAATGAAACAAATTAAATCAGATTCATTGATTCAGAGGTGAAATGGTGAAAGTGTGTGAGATCATCATGAAGAGCAGGAACAAGAGTGGAGAGCTGGAAGGAATGTCAAAACTGAAGGTTCAGCAAGAGAAGACGCTAAGAAAGGGGTAAGGATCAGAAGATAGAAGGCAAACGGAAGAATGTGGGTCAGGGAAAACAAGAGTAGAGAGAATATTGAGAATAGCAGTGCCAAATACAGGAGAGAGGTTTGGGAAGATGTATCTCCATCCAAATATATATTTAGAATATTGTTGTAATGTATAACTCAAGATAGATTCATTTAACTTTTTTCTTCCTTGTTTAGAGAACAGATGGTAAATCAGGAATGTGATTGCCAAAGGCCCGTTATGACATTTGATAAAGACTTTTGACCCTATTTAATGTATTCAGTAGCACAGTTTTAGGAAGTTCTTATTATAATTTAAATGACACCTATTTAAAAACATGTTTTCATACTGTACATATCTTTAATATGAATATTCAAGTTCCCTTGCCTACTAGGAATTAACTTCAGTTTATAATGAACTAAATATATACTGAATATCCATCTAAATTTCTCAAGAGAGAAATCATATTTTATTAGACGTAAAACAGATATTTATAAATGGTTTATTCATACTTATGTGAAAAACTCCAAGAGCCTTTTCAGAGGTATTATGTGATTTTGATTAAATATAATTAATCATACTTCATTCCTTCAGAAGAAGATATTTATTGCTGACTTTTTATTTTAAAAGTTGTATTATAGACACCATCTACTTAAGAACTTATATGTGAGAAGAAGGAAACTTCACTGCAGATGAGCTAAAGAAAGATCAACAAAGGTGGATATGAGAAAGGATCAGAAAAACCAAAAGGGCTAGCTTCACAATAGCCATAGTTGGAAGTAGTGAGGCTAAGAGAGAAGACAACTCCACTAATTTATTTAGACACTTGAATCCCTGGCATTTGCATCCCCATAAATTTCTTGTTGGATGTATCCTACCACAATGTCAAGTAAAGTATTATGGTCCATGGGCCTATGACCTCTCCCCCCTCAATCTGCACATGCTTATTTCTCATCTCCATCACTGGCTATCACATCATCACCTCATAAACTTTGCTGTGCTGATAAGCCCTAGATTCTTCTCCCTACCTAAGTCTAACAGTTAACACTCCTCATGCCATGCACAGATGTCTATTGCCACACGAGACATCAAGACAATAGGCATCAGGACATTCCACATCACCTTCCTGGCAACACTGCAGCCAATCTTGTATTTTTAAAATTAAAAAGCCCTGCATTTCCCCCTGAAGATTTCTATTTTGGGTACAAATGATTTCTATTCCACTATATATAATTTATTTTTTAACAAAACCACGATTCTGATTATTTGAGTTTTACACATACCTTGACTTGACTATACCCTTTAATATAAGGCAAAGTTGGGCAAGAAGTGATTTAGCTTATCTGCTGTCACAGTCCTTATTCGTGTGCTGCTCTGTGTCCCCCCAGCAGCTGCTTTTAACTTCTGTACTCCAACCATAGGTTTCTTTTGTTGAACGACTTCTGAAGTTCGCAGAGGCCAGTCCTGGTTTCCCCAACCGGAAATGCCAGCAAGTGGCTGCTCTCTGTCATCCTCCAGTTAACCTGGTTCCTCAGGATTTGTATTTACTATTCACACCAGTTAATGTCTACTGTTTCTTGGGAATCAGAATTGTCTCCTCAAAGATGATACTTGCCATAATATTTGGTGGATTTTTCTGGAAGTTAAAATGTCTGTGGAGGAAAAAAGGCCAAAGCCATCTTGTCTAAAGTGTAATTGATCCTGCCTGCATTTATTAGAATGTTGTTCAGTCAGAGTGAAGACATGTATGGCATACTGGCACATGGTCATAATTCAGACATTGTTGATGTATGAAATGAATTTTAATGCTGACAATCTTATTTACTGTCTTAAGTGTTTCTTTTTTTTTAAGAGAAAAGGACAGTATGAGAAAGAGATAGAGTAAGAGAGAATAATTTTTTATTTAGTTTTTCACATGGCTATTATTGCTCTGACACTTTGTTATGCATGTGGTGCTGGGATTTGAATCTGGGTCCTCACACATAGGAGGCAAGTGCCTTAACCGCTGAGCAACCTCTCCAGCCCTTAAGTGTTTCTTCAAAATGCTTACTGAACATGGACAATGTTGAAACAAGCCTTCAGATTTTTTGTTTATAAATGTACTATAAAAACTGAAAGATTATTTCAGGTAGAAAAAATGTCTAGGGGCTGGAGTGGTGGCTCCACATTTACAGCGCTTGCCTGGTGTGGACAAGTAACTGGGTTTGAACCCCAGCATCATGTACACAACTAAGTGTCAGAGCAATGGAGGCCATATGGAAAAACTAAATAAAATTGATTATGTCTAACTCTCTCTCACATTATCCTTCTCTCCTACAAAAAATAGAAAGAAAAGAAAAGAAAAAATGTCTTAATCAATTGTCAGCTTATGATGACTTTGTAGACAAATCAATGTCACATGATGATCAACAGCAAAGACTCTAAAGCCATATCTGCCCATGTCAGAATCCTGATTCTAGCATTTACTCGCTGGGACAAGTAACATCATCTTTTCAAGTCCCAGTTTGTTTTCTTTGCAAAATAGTGTTAATAATACTACCACTTAACACTGTTGTTAGAAGATTAAATGGTTTGGAGGTTCCAAAAACATTGCACTAGTAGGTAGCTCTATAAAAATCTGTCAAGTAAAATGAAAATGGACAATGGCTTGCCATTGTTAACTACAAAATTAAACTTAACTGATTTATAAATTTTCTCTGATTATACTTCCCAAGGAGGAGTCAGCTATTCATGTTCCATCCATGTGTCTCTTCTTAACTCCTTGGATCCTTGTCACAGAGTCAATACTAGACTTTGAAAGTACATATTTTATGATCACAAGTTTGTTTCAGGGAACTGTTATCACTCTGGGCCTTGATAAAGATCCATGCTGAAATGAGTAATACTCTTTTATTTCTAATTTACCATGTGAATTACTGTTTCTGATTTATTCCTGAGTATTTTACAAAATATTTCCCCCATCCTGCCTTTATTTTTCCTTAGATATTCATTTCCTAGGTCTTACTGAGTCTTTTTTTAAAGTAAAGATTTGTAACTCACTGAATATGCATTAACATATAATTTTTCTTATTTATCATTGACTCTAACATAATTGTATTGGGATGGTATTGGAAATAAGGAAATTGAAAGAAAAACATGCATAAATTAATTAAGCTTCCCCAGACAAAGGAAAAGCCATGCTTATGAACTTTGGAGTCAGCATGCTTTCTTCTCATCTATCTCCTTTTTGCTTTTATCCCCTGAAATCGATCCCTAGACGAATTAGTCACTTGAGAACTATTTTGTAGAACTTTAAGCAGGGAAAGGCAGCATCAGTAAGCTCAAACACTATGAAAGTTTAAATGTGGAGGTGAGTGATTGCTTTTACTAAGTTGGGATGAATTGTTTCAACACCCATAATTTAATTTCAAAACAGGTCTTTTTTTTTTCCAAACTCAACCCTTTTGCTATTTCTGTTTCCTAATGCTGATTGCCAACCAAGTGATCATTTAAACACAAGGACACTAATGTGAACATAAATCCATTAAAAACCCCACAATTTCTGCTAGGTTTCCATGGAAACATAGAAAACCATGACCCTAAGACTCAGTCATCTTTTCTTTCCTGTTGTATCATTTATAGTGAAAATATGTGTTTCCAAACACACTTGAACACACTCAGAAGAGGCTATTCACTTAATAGCACCTTTTACTTCCCAAGTGAAAGGACAGATCTAACACTACAGTTAAAACCATAACTATAATCTGGAAGATATGTAGTAGTCAGTCTTCCCAGACCAAGCCTTTTTTTGACATATGTGGGAATCCAGTTGTGAATTTCATGTGCTGATTTTCTTTATGTATGAGTGATGTTATTTTTAAGAGTCCATTATAAAGTTAAACCTAACATGGCTTTATCCAAAATGTACAAAATCACCTTCAATCTCAATATTTGTAAGAATGCCGGAATTAAAATAGGAAAGAAAAGAATCAAACTGAAACCAATTACACATGCTCTTTTACTTCTTCTGTCTGTACTCTACAGAAAAAAAGCTAATTTTTTCACATTTGTTGAAAACATGTTAATTCAGAGCTGCTTATTTTGAAATGCAAACTCAAACACAAATAAAATCTGCTTGTAATATAGGTTAAGAAAATAGATAAATATTAGGTAAAGAAAAAAATCACACTTTGAATACTTGTCTTGATTTTCATACCTGAGAACTTAGGAGTTGAAATTTGTGATCCCAGTACAAATAAACTTTGATGTATTAATAAATTATGTTTCTAAAATACCTTTAAAATCTGTAAATATTTCTATAACACAGTGATAGTCAGAAAAGCTTCAACAATGAAATAACTAAAACACACATTACATTAGCTGCACATGTATCTGGAAAAATTATATATCTTTCCTATATAGTTTGCATGAAAAATATACCTCTTTCAAATACCTTTAGAAGAGTAGTTGAAATCTAATAGTTTGTTATTAGTTTTCATTAGACTCATGGCATCTAGTGGCAAATTCTATTTTGCGGAACTAAGTTATCTGGACATTGATTTAAATGTAATGGCATTATAAATTCAAATCATGTTAATAATGCTCATGTTTGTGAAATGTGTTAATTAAATTGGAATTTGAATCAATCAGTGGTCATATTGTATTATTGAAAATTATTGTAACTGAATTAGGGGTGTAGCTGTTTACTGTATATATTGCAAACCATATAGTATATTTACTCTAATATAGGTCATGGTAGAACATCTAAATTGTACTAATACATATACTATATAAGTATTGCTGTGATAGTCACTATTATACAAGCAATCTAGTGTTTTTGTCAGGTTTTCACCACTGTAACCAAAAGACCAGACAAGAAAAATTTTAGAGGAAGAAAAGTTTAATTTGTTCTCATACGTTTAGAGGTCTCAGTCCTAAGATGGCTGACTCCATTGTTGTGAGTTGAGGCAAAATATGACATCATGATGGAAAGGTGTGGAGGAGGAAGAGAGCTCAAGATGGCAAAATAGGAAGCAGAAAGTGAGAATTCAGCTCACCATGGATAAAATATAAAGTTCAAAGGCATGGTGAATGACCCACCTCCTGCATTCACAACCTACTTCCCTACAGTTACAGGCCAGTTAAACCATATCAGTGGATTAATCCATTATTTAGGTTTAGGCTTTTACAACCCAATCCTTTCTTTCATTGTTGCATATATAAGCTTTTGGGGGGCATCTTACATCTGAAGCATAACATCTAGATTATCTTAAAAAGCCTGCCTTTGAACCCTGATTATTTATTATTCATGATGATGGAGCTAAGAACAAGTAGATTCTTCAAGGAGCTTCCAGATTTCTGACATAATAAGTAATTTTTCCAAAAGGAAAAACACATTGACTCTGCTAAGCATTTCTGTGAAGACTTTCTCAGTTAATTTAAGCAAAAATTGGATCCCACAAATATTGCTATTCCCACTTTATCTGGGGAGATAACTGAGGAAGAGAGAGAAAAATAATTAGTATATTTATTAATTGTCTAATCTGAATCCAAACTCAAATTTTCTGACCTCAAATTTATTACAGATGATAGTATCCACAGCATACTGTGTAATTGCTCAGTGAGAAAATAATTATTATATTTCTAATGACTAGAAAAGTTGAATATGTTTGACATTAAGTGTAGTTTGAAGAAGAGCCAGGCTTTCTGAAGTAAGAAGTGAGGATATCTTGGGCAAAAAATACAGTGTAAGCACAGGCAAGAAAATGTTGAACCATGAAATGACGGCTGAGAATATTTGTTGTCGTAGAGTTTTCCTAAATGAAGGAGGCAGAGAAAATGTACGTTTCAATCAGTTTGCAGAGAGCCCCAAGCACCAGGCTAAAGCTGCAATGAATATAATGCAGGCGTATTGTGCGGCAGATAAGCACGGCAAGAGATGGAGAGTAAAGTGCAGGGCATGTTTTGATTACATGTTGTGAAATAAAGCATGGTTAGCATTATTCATGCAGGTGGGAATACGAGCAGAGTAGAAGAAGTGGCATTTCAGGCCAGTGAATACCAAGTGCATTTCAAGGGTGATTTTCCATTGCAATTATTACTCAGAGCACTGGATAATTATACTATATAAATATCCGAGTAATATGGTTCTGTAAAGGAGCTTTTAGGCAAACGTATTTTAGTTTCATCATTAAAGTAATTCAGTTTTTCTAGAATCTATGACCCACCACCAGCAATAGAGCATTTCTAGGGCCTTCTGGGCAGATGTAATAGACAAGACATTGTTAAAGACAAATTCCTTGCAGAGAAAGATTTGTGAAATCCTGCAGGGAACCAAGGAAACTATACTCCCAAACACTCTCCCCTGTAGAGAAGGTTTTATCACTGACTGTCTCTTAGCACTTCAACAGAACTTTGAACCTGGAAGTGATAACTATTGTTACCTTATAAATAAATTCTCACATGAAATTATGGAAATATTGATGGTTCTCTTATACTAAGAATGGTATCTGTATTTTTTATCATTTTTATAAATGATATTAAAATTTTTGATGGCATTTTAAAAACTGACACATGGAATTACAGATATCTATGAGGAATCATGTGATGTTTCAATACATGCATAATTGTATGCAGTGTTCAAATCAGAGGAAACATACCTACCTCAAACATTTATCATTTCTTTGTGATAAAACTTTTAAAATGTTTTCCTTAGCTTTATGAAATATGTGGTATATTGTCATTATCTTCTTAATAAGAGGCATCTATGTTAATAAACAAAATTTTCTTCTCTCAATATACAAACTATTTGCAAGTGAAAATGAACTTTTTTAAAAAGCAGTTCATTATACAAATTTGCAGGGCACATACTCTGCTGTACAATTTTACTGGATTCTGAGGATATAAAGTAAAAGTCATAATCTCTTTCTAATGAATGCTCAGTGGTACAATGAACACATTATTTATTCAGGTCTTCTCTTATCAGATATTTGAATTCCCAACTCTTTGTAGGATTATATGCCCAAATCACCTGTAAATTACTTCTACTTCAAGTTAATTTCAAGATTACTTCAGACACAAAAATATTTTAGATGTTTCTATGTAGTGGATAATCATGAAAAGATTGTATGATAAATTTGTTCTATTGTTACCTCAACATGACTCTGTAGAAGGAACTTAAGTGAAGTCATTCATTAGCCTTGATTTTTTTTTTTATTTGAAGTATATAGAGATACAATTGAGGGGGAAACATTATCAAACCAACAGTAATCACTGTATATATACTTTGTTATCCAGGGGTAATGCCAAAACATGGATGACCACCTTGGGTTTCACCTGTTGCAGTTTCCCCCAGTAGAACTCATGCGTTAAATGGGTATCTAGCGGAGGAAGGACATCGGCTTCTGGGATGGTTCTGGTTTAAAGGATGTTTAGACATGAATGAGTTTTGAACCAGCAAAATGATTATAGGAACGCTCTGAAGTTTTATTCTGTGCCCTCTTGTATGTATTAATTCCTGTTTACAAGAAGGTACATGGCCTGATGTCTGAAAAAGCTCAAAATCTGCAATGTGTATATACACACGTGTGTGTATGTACATTTGTGAAATTTTTAATATCCAGAAATATTTCATATTATTTTCAAGGCCTAATTATTCTCCCCTTTGATTTTATAATTTTTTGGGGGGAGTTTGAGTATACAAATTCAGAGAAATATTATTTCAGAGACCCTCCAAAATCTATTCATTGGGAATTTCTAGGCCTCTTTGATGAAATTAAAAAAAAATTCTTACTATGAAGATTTATTTGTTCCACTTTAAAGGAGGTCGTATTTAAAAACTAGTTTTATATAGTTTTACAGGACTCTTTCTTATTGTCCTTTTATTTGGAGCTTTGCATTCTGTGATTTTACTGTACATTCTAATGCCCCAGAACATGAGATGAATGAATAAAGTAATAATGTAAAAGCAGATTCTACCTTAATGCATTTTCTCTTATGTTGCTTTTTCCTCAATCTTAGCAAGTATTAAGTATTATTGACTATTATGATTCAAGTGTATTACAAATTCATGGATGTTTCCACAGAAGAAATTCTTCTGATTTAGATAAGTTGAGTTTACTGTTGGTGTGAATGGTTTTCTTTAAAATTACCTATTATCATTTTTTAAATATAAAGAAATATAAAAGTAAATTTCCCACATTTTGAACATATTTAGTTCATACCTTCAACAAAATGAAATTGTTTATACTGTTTTAATTCATCACAAGAATATATATCTTCCTATTAACAAATGGTTTGTCAGATGTCATAAAACATTTTTTAACAGTAAAGGTCACATTTTATTGCAAAAACCTGTCAGTGCTTTATGTCCAAGCTGTGAAATGTTATTGCTTCAGGGTGATTATGTGGGAGGGGGCTGTGGTTAAGAATGCTTTTCTGTGACCAGCTATGATTTACAGCAGCGAGTGGAGAATTAAACCCTTAATTGAAGCCTACAGAGCAGTGCCTAGAGGCTAGATTCAGCCTGAAATTTGATTCAGACAATTTTCTTAGTCAAACCCCTATAGGTTTACCAGTTGATTCTCATGAGTTTTGATTGTGATTGAAAAGACAAACTGTTTTCTGCTTTGCCCTGAACTTCCCTAAGGTAAATCCTCAGTTTTAGTAAGCTGCTTGATTAATGAGGAGGGAGAAGTTATCAGAAAAAAAAAAAAAGAAGAAGAAGAAGAAGAGGACAGGATTTTAACTCTTCCCTCAATTCCCGAAAGGAAAGTATCTTAACATATCAGATATTCTCTAAAGGAAATTCTCATCTAGGAAACTGATAAACTACACCGCCTGCAATTTTGATGGTACTACACCTGTAGCTTCATTGACTTGCCTCTGTGTCTCTCCAAATGAAAGGTGTGGGCCATTGGTCCAGATACATTATACTCATTCAATTCACAGCAGGTATCATAATGTGGCCTTAAATGTGGCATGTCAGTCCAGAGGTCACATGATCCTGCATCAATCTCTCCATCCTTTGCTAAGTAATGTGCTTGTTTGTTCCATCATACTTTACTTGTCTTATCTTCCTCTGCCATAGTTTAAGATTCTACTAGATTATTCACACCGCTCATTAATTACAATTCTGCATCTCATACTGTTTGTTTCCTGACTACCAGACTTAATACATTCTATGAGTTTTGCTTCTGTTAATCACTTGCCTTACCTATTATCTTGGTCTTAACACCACCAGTGAATATTCTCCAATAATGCAGCCAATTCACATTCAAATTTTAATGTGTAAGATATACAGTGTAATATGTTGTGTGTTCATGAAGATGGGAAGATGTACAGATATAATGTAATCTCCAATTTAAGATTCTGGATAGTGGAGGAGCTATGTTATTTATCTAGAGTTATAAGACCAGATACAATGGTATTTTGTGGACTGAAAACGACAAGATTTTGGCCTAGAAAAATGAATCTGCCTGTAGCATATGACATGTGTCATGGAAGGAAAGACTAGATGAAACAGGTCATCTCAGTGGTCTAGAATGTAATCATATCCTAAACCACTGTAGTCATTATTAGATAGAAAGGTTCAGACACAAATTATATTTTTTAAACATTTTTTTAAAGAGAGAGGGACATCCTTTAACCCTTAATCTGCAAGCCAATGTATACATGAGAAAGTGCTCTAAATCGCTAGTAATCAGAGAAATGCAAATGAAAACCACATTAAGATATCACCTTACGCCAGTCAGAATGGCAAAGATGAAGAAAATAAACAATAATAGATGCTGGAGGGGCTGTGGAGAGTTAGGCACACTAGTAAACTGTTGGTGGAGCTGCAGACTGGTACAGTCCCTCTGGAAAGCAGTGTGACAATCCTCAAAAAACTAGGGATGAGCCCACCATACAACCCTGCTATTCCACTCCTGAGAATCGTTCCAGGGGATTTAGAATCAGCACATTATAGTGACACAGCAATATCTATGATCATAGCAGCTCAATTTACTATTCCTAGACTATGGAAACAACCCAGATGTCCCTTACTAGATGAATGGATCCAACAACTGTGGTACATATATACCATGGAATTTTATACAGCAATTATAAACAATGATATTTACAACTTTGAAGGTAAATGGATGGCTATGGAAGAAATTATGCTTAGTAATATCAGCTTAACCCAGAGATCCAAGGGTCGAATGTCTCCATTCATCTGTGGAGGTTGGAACTAGACCGTGGCCATTCAGAAAGGTGGTCTATTATCATGTGTTAAATCCAGATAAGGTGTAATGTTATACAGCCTAATACTTTTTTAGAGATATTGTGGGTAAGGGAAGGGAGGGATACGGGTGGGTAATTGGGGGGGCACTCCTGGGGGTAATTGTAACATCCAGAATCTATACACATTTTATATTATTTTGTTAAAAACTTGTATGGTTGTTCAAAAAAAATAAAATTAGAAAAAAGAGAGGGACAGTGAGAGACAGAGAAAGAGAGAAACAACTTTATTTAGTTTTTCATATGGCCTTAGTTTCTCCAATACTTAGTTGTGTAGGTGGTGCTGGGGTTTGAACTCGGGTCTTCGTGCTCGCCAGGCAAGCGCCGAAACCACTGAGCCACCACTCCAGCCCCCAGAAATTATATTTTGAAAACCAAATAAATATTGCTTGGCAACCTATTGAGGGTAGGTAGTTCAGGAGTAGGGGAGAGGCAACTTAAGCTGACCTTGAACCTTTGAGGCTTTGAGGGTGAGTAGGAGGATGACCATAAACAAATAAAAATAGGAGTACAGGGAGTGGAGCCAGCAGGGGCAAAAGGAAGGTTTTCCATTTGGAAGCATATGGAATGAGGTATTCTCATGGGAAGAAACGTAGAGGTGTAGCTTCCCATTTCTCCTGTTAGGTATTTCTGAATTTGTTTCCAGAAATAAATATTTGGGAATATTCTCAGAAGAGAGAACATTTGGTTAAGAGATTTGACTCCATCTTTAAGGAGAAGTATGTAGACATAAAAAGAGAGGAAATGAAGATTCTTAGAATTAGTAGCATTGTATGTAGGATTGGAAGAAGTGAAGGAAATAAGCAAGAAGAAGTAAGAGACTGAGAGAGGTCAAGGGAAACAAATTAATGTAATGCAAAGCCCCTTGGAAAAGGGAGGAGAAGTAGAGGACCAAGAAAAGTTAATTAGATTTAGTTGACAGTATTTACTGATCCCATTAAGGAGAGGGATTTCAATAAAATAGGGGAAATAGATAGCATTTCATTATGAAGATAAGATGATAAACTAGAAGTGATGAAGTAACTATCACTGGTTGAAAGTTTTTTAGCAGAGACATAGAAAGATAGTAAGAATGAAGAAAAGAGTTATATTGCTTGTAACTAATACTTTAGAAAATAACTTACATAAAATGGATGTGTCCAAAGATAAATAGGAATATGGAAGAGTAAGGCATAATCTCAAATAAAGATGGAATTATATTCATATCAGCAAGTAATATGGTAATAGGATATGAAGAAAATATTGGAAGTTCAGTTCATCTTTTTATGTAAAAACATCTGACTAGGAGATAATAACTGTGTCCACATTAATAATTTTTTCGTATTTTTGAAGGATTCCCACTGCATAACAGGTTGTATTCAGTTATATGTTTCCACAAATGTTGTTTGTCATCTCATGCTTTATGTTTGATATTTAGGTTTTAAAACTGTTATCACCAGTACATCTTGATTCAGTTCAAATGTATATTTTACTTCATCCTACTGAAGATTATACATCATTTTATAATGGCTATACTGATACCTTTGTTTTATAATATTTTATATATGGAAGTACATTGTTTTAGATTTTTGTCACTGTGACCAAAAGACCTTAAAAGAACAAGAAAAAGGCAGAAAAGTTTATCTGAGGTTCAAGGTTTTAGAGGTTCAGTACATGGTCAACTGACTCCCATAGCTCTAGTAAGGCAGAGCATCAGGGAAGAGAGGCATGGAAGAGGAGGGTGCCTCAGGATATGATAATCACAAAGCAGAGAGAGAGCTCTGCTCACCAAGGGCAAAACATAAAACCCATAGGCACACTCCAATGTGACCTACTTCCTCCAAACATAACCTACCTGCCTAAAGTCACTGACCTGTTAATCTTCATCAATGGATAAATAAATGCATTCATTAGATTACAGCATTCACACTCTAATCTTTGTACCTTTGAATATTACTTGAAATTTTTCACATATGATCTTTTGGAGAATAACTCATATTTAAAACAATGCATAGTCTAATTAATGTTTATTTTATGAAAGATATAAAATACATTAGTCTAAAAATAGCTACAGCAAATTAATTGTAAGTGATGCTGAGATTAAAGATGTTCTTCATTTACAGATGACTTATTAGGGAAATAATGATACTTTGTGACTGTAGCTAAGAATTATAGTTGCTGAATAAACTGTTAGAGAATTTTCACTGAAAAATAACAGCAATGTAATTTTACCCAACTTTTTTTTCTGAAAGAAATAATTTAAGAATCAGAGATTTTGTTTTGATTTTGATGTTTTGTTGTTGTGAGTATAATTTGGCATATGTATTGGATATCCATCCACTTAGCTGTTCAATGCATATTCATTTAATAAAAAAAAAATCTGTATGCCAGACTTTTTTTTGCTGTGTCCGGGAGTGACCTCATCGGGATGACAACTGAGTGAGCTTTGCTCCTGCAATAAAATATATTCTTGGGGTGGGCATAAATAAACAGTGAAGAGAAGAAATGTTTCGTGCATTTAATACAATCATCTAAGTCTGGAGAAACTGGAAATTTTAATTAGGTTTCTAGCCTGTGAATTGAGACTATGGTACATTTATTTGAGAAAATAAATATAGAAAGCATAGTTTATTCAAATAAACTAAGAAAATAAACTAAGAAAGCATAGTTTATTCAAAACCTAGTTTAAAAATTAGGGAGTGAGATATTTCAAAGGATGAGAAGAGCAAGGGCTTTATCTAAAGGGCATTAAGCAATCACTGAAGGGTTGTAAGCAATGTGGTGACATGATCCCAGTTGCACTTTGCAAATATCACTGTATCAGTGGGAAAAGCAAAGTAGATGAGGTAAACCTGGAGCTTCACTAGGCAAAAAGTTAAAGTAATGCAGATAATAGATGATGGTAGCCTAGACTATTGCTTGTCTATACAACTAGAAGGAGGGTAGGCATGAGAAAATCTTCAGATATAGAGTCTAAAGTTGGACATGTGGAATGAGAGTAAGAATAGTCAAATTTCTAGTTTTGGTTAACTATGAAGTGTTTCTCTGAAGTTAGAGTTACAGAAAGTTTGGGGAAGAAATTAATAAGCTCCAATGTGGGAACCTGGGGTTTGAACAATCTCTTGCCTTATCATTATGGAGCTGTTCCTTTGGCTGGAAGTTGAGGAGAGAGAAGTTGGGAAGCTATATGCTTAGTGATCATAGCCTGGTAGAAGGGATAGTTTGGGTCTATGTGGTACTAGAAGAGGAGAAAGTCTAGTACAGTGTCAGTGCACTTTGTGCAAGGAGCCAAATAGTAATTATTCCATAGTTGGCAGGGAAAATAGTCTCTGTCACAACTGTTGAACTCTCCCTCTGATGTAGCAGCATTAAAGCAGCCATATACAGGGTGAAAGGGAGCAGACCAGCCTGTGACACAGAAAAATGCTTCTATGGAAGTTAAAAAAATAGAATTTTGATTTTATATCAATTTCACCTATTGGTACACATTGTTCTTCCTTTGACTTTAAAATTTTTGTTAAACATTTCAAACTGTACGATTTGATTCTTAGCTCATGGACCAGATAAGAAGCAGTGGACTGGATACAGCCTGTGGGCCACAATTTACAGACCCCTGACCTTAGACATTAATCTTTTGGTAAGAGAATCCAGAGAATAAATGGCAGGCATTTCGGTCAGAAAGTTGGTGAAATTTTCAGAGCATCAGATTATGTGCATGTTTGTGATACATACATATTTTAAAATGTGAGCACCTTGGATGGTCAATAAAAGCTCCAGGAACGCCATTCTCAATATTCAAGTTTCTTGTGATGACAATACTTTTGGCCATTATGGGGTCAAATCCAGGTGCCAGATAGATTTTTGTGCTTGTGCACATGAAAGAACACTAAAATAAGAAAATTTGTGTAGTACTTTGAAGGAGGAAAATGAATGGTTTGTGTTAGAACACAATTTTTTCCATTTACTTGACAAAGACAAGCTAAAGACGAGTTATTAAATCTCCTCCTTTAGCTTTAGTTTCATTATCAATAAAATGTGGATAAACTACCTTTTCATGGGTTGTAGTATGACTTAAATGAGAGGACATGAGATATGCAGCAGGGTGACTGATGTGTACTAGGTGCTCAATAAATATAAGTTCTTTCCTTTCTCTTTACTGTTATAGGAAAATCAATTTTGCCCTTTATTTCTACTTGCTCTGGATGGTTTGCCTTAAAAGAACAAACCTAAATGCAAGAGTGTTATTGATGTGTTTGCAAACAGGTTGTTGGGAATGGGGATCTGTTGTAAATAAATTTCATTCTGATATGAGCCTAATGCAAAGTGAAAAAGCAGTCTATAATTTGTTTTATTTAAAACATTAAATTATGATGGCTCACTTAATAACACCAGACTACTAAGCTAAACTACATTTGTGTTCAGCAAACAGTCATAAAAATCCCTGTTAGACATTTAATTACTGCACAAATTGTTTTATAAAGCACTGTAAAACAAACATGTTGATTAGCAAAAAAGAAATAGAGTCATGATTGCAAAAACACTAACCTTTTTAAATATATAAATTTAGCTATATGAAAAGTATTCTATCATATGGAACGCTTAGGCTTGTCATCCTTTCACAACCCAGTCCTTTTCTAAAGATAAAATTTCACATGCAGATTCTTTTTACATGTTCAAGTTGAAAAGAGATTTATTGTGTGCCTATGAAATATGCTTTGTCTTGTGATTTTCTCAATGCAGATATATATTAACATTTATGAATGTGAATTTACAGTAGCCCGTTTTCAAGGAAGAGCCAAAATCAATGCTCAGGTAAATAAAGAAATAAACAAGTCAAAATCAAAGAGGGAATGACAACATTTCCTCAGGTTCAAGGAAGTGAAATAGTTATGTGATCTCTTCAAACAACCAATTCCATAGTCCTTGAAGTCCTTCATGTCTAAGGCAGGGCACTATCTGCCCAAAGGCATCCAAGTCATCTTCATCAATGCTTGGTTTATGAACACACTTGTTCTGTAGTCAATCAGGGAGTTGCACTGATTTGATTAACCAGAAGAGAAGAATTTATAATGGAAAAATACTTTTTCAAACTTTTTGGTCTAATCCTTTCTTAAACTACAGCTTTCTTTCTTTTATTTTTAAAGAGAGAAGGACAGAGAGAGAGAGAGAGAGAGAAAGAGAACGAGAGAGAGAGAGAAAATCTACTTTATTTAGTTTTTCATGTGGCTTTGTTGCTCACTTTGTTGTGTACGTGGTTCTGGGGTTTAAAATTGCAAACTTACACATGCCAGGCAAGTGCCATAACTGCTGAGCCACCACTTCAGCCCTAAACTGCAGCTTTCTTTTGGACAAATCATTTAGACTTGTAAGTGGTAGTCATGCAATAGATTAAACACACTTATATGCACACACACACACACGCCCACACAAATTTCGTATTATTGTCCCATATTAAATTTTGTCTTATCATCTTAGCCTAATAACTAAAAATGTAGGCAGAGGGAAGAAGGATAGAGGTAGAGAAGATGGGAAAGAGAAGGAAAAACAGATAAACAGATATGAGAATATTTTCTTTTCTTTCTTTTTTTTTTTAAAGATGGAGAGAGTGATAGAGAAAAAGACAATCAATTTTATTCATTTCTTCATTTGGCCTTTGTTTCTCTGACACTCAGTTGTGTGTGCGGTCTTGGGGTTTGAACTTGGATCCTCACACATGCCAGGCAAGTGCTCCAACAGCTGAGCCACCACTCTAGCCAAGTATTTTATTATTAACATATTTATTCAACAGACATTTCTTTAGCAGCAATTCATTGTTCAGGCATTGCAGATTCAAGAAATAACTAGAACTCATACGCACAAAATTTACAGATTTGACAGTAGAGAAAAAAATATAAACAATTTAAATAAATATAATTCATGAAAAATACCATCATTAACAGACCACTCATTCACTTGGGAAAATGATAAAAGAAGTATTTTTCTAGAACAAGATGGAATCATTTTATACCTTTCAGTACTTCTGAGGGCAGCATTGACACAGCTCTGGGCTAAGTTAGAACAGTGAGGAGTGGGGTGTGGTTATTGTTCTCCAGGAGGCCACAACATGAGATTGAAAAACTGGTAAGCTGATGCAAAGTAGAATGATAAATCAATGAAAGCTGTGAAAAAATCTACTACAAACATAAGAAAAAACGACAAACATGCACGAATAGCTAAGCCTAACTAACACAGGGTCAACTCTGTATGAGGGGTAGTGCTATCTGCAAACCCAATGAGAACTTGATGGAATGCTGGTCAACATCAAGGATTCTCTTTAAAGTCAGTGGACCCATTTCTTCCAAGTTCTCCTGCTCTAAACTGAATGTATAAAATCATCCTATTTGTTACTAACTGTTGGCAAAAAATATTTAAAACAGCCAATTTTTCTTTATCTACTAAATTAACTGATTCAGATTTAAAAAGATGAAGTGAATATAAATACATATGTGGTATCTTCATTGTGAGTGAAGTTGTGCCTAATTTTGAAGTGACTTTCATTGTAGAAATGCAAACTTTGGTATTACCATATTTCATAAAGTCATGCACAGGGACTAAATTTGGAGATTCTCTTTCATTAATACTAGAGGAAGGATGGGAAAAGAAAAACTTTAAACTCTTCTTAGAAGCAAATAATCAGTAAAGAATGGTAACTATTATCCTAAGCACAGTATATGAGGAACGAACTCCTAGCTGTTAAATAATGTTTCCATGTCCATTTAGTTCATATCTTTCCTATTCCTTTCAGGAGGTGCAACATTATGTGTAGAGATTATGATGATAGCTAGTAAAATGTACATTTATTTCTAAATGGTCTGAATATATGTCTTTTAATTTTAGAGCTACTAGGAGAATAACAATTGCTAACCTGAACTACATTGGGTCTGCCTTCAGAGTATGTATAACAGTATTTTCAGTCTTATGCATTTAGAACAGGTGCTATGGTCTACAGAATTTTACTTGTGAATCTTTTCAGAAGCCAGTATTATACAGAGAAAAGAGTCATAAGTAAAAGATGCTGTTGTTTGGATTTTGCTTTTCCATTTACAAATGGAAAAATAGAGTATTTCAGCTTTAAAAAATAAATTCAGATGAAAAAGGGAAACTGAAAAACTTTCAGATTTCGGTAAGGAAATGCTATAGTTTACAGTGCCTCAGTGACTTTGTGATAGGGTGGACAGTGAATAGTTCTGATTTCCACTTGGCTTTTGCAGATATGAATTGAAGCGTATCATATTTTTTCAGCCCACACTTTATTCCTTTTCAAAGGAACATGTTGTTCTCAAAGTGAAGATAAGCACGTAAAATAGAAAAATTATGGAATTTGGATCATCTGTTTTCTGATTTAATTCAAGGCTGTATAACATTGAACAAATTGTATAATATTTATTTTTCAAAAATTATTTCCAGTACTTATATTGGACATCATAAAGGCCCCTCCCTAAAAGATATTCACATCCTATGAGAACTGGAAATATGCAACCTGACTTGATAGAAAGGACTTTCTGGGTATTATTAAGGACTTTGAGATTGGGAAATTATCCTATATTATCTTGGTCTGCTTAAGGTAGACCAAGTGTCCTGAATAGTTAAGAAGGAAAGTTGAAGAATAGAGCCAGACATGCGGACTGAAGCTGTTTGGAATGATGAGATGTAACATGAAACCAACCCACTTTAGTTGGCTTTGAAGATGGAGTGGGTCCCTGAGCCAAAAAATGTGGGCAGTCTCTAAAACCTAGAAGAGGCAAGGAAACAGATTGTCCCTTGAGTCTCCAAAAAAAGGAATAAATCCCTGTTGACATAATTGTTTTCTTAAATTATACACTGACAAATGATTACTTAACATATATATTAGGTACAAAGTAAGGTTATGATTTTTTTAGACAACATGTACTAACCAAATCAAGCCAACCAACCTACCCATGACATCAAGCAAAAGAAATCTTCCGTTATGAGAAGATTCAAAATCTACCTTCCTTCTAAAATGGAAATGGATGCTGGATGGTGACAAACTTATTCAAATTCTCCAGATATTTAAAGTCAAACTTATTACTGCATTTAACTGAGGCTTTGTTCTCTTTTTTCTCATCTTACCATCACATTACACCTCAACCACTGGTAATGACACATCTTCTCTGCTTCTGTGAATTTATTTTGCAGTCCACAGGTATGTGAGAATATATGCAGTATTGTCTTTCTGTGTTTGTTTTATTTCACTTCAAATAATGTTCTCCAGTCCTGTTCTTCTTCTTGTTTATAATAGAATTTTCTATATTATTTTTAAGGATGTATAATTTTTATTGCATATACATACCACATTCCTATTCGTTGTTGCTAGGCACTTAGGTGGATTCCGTAATCTCACTATGGTTAGCAGTGCTGCAATGAACAAATCAGAATGTGACATCCCTTTGACATATTATTTCATATAATTTGGGTGAATACTTAGAAGCTGGACTTTGGACCATATGGTAATCTTTTAGTTTTTTGAGGTATGCCCATATAGTTTTTCAGTTATGCATACTGGCTCTACTGATTTGCATTCTCATGAACAGTGCATAAAGGCTCCTCTTCTCCACATTTATGCTAACATTAATATATTAACTTCTTAACAATGGCCATTCTAAGATTGGACTTGAGCTTCATGAACCCACAGGTGGAGGCAAATTTTAGCCCAGAATGTATCATACTCAGATTCTCACCCTTAACTAATGTAGATGATTTCAATGATGAGATGAGGGACTTTTAACTGATGAAGTTTAGATAAAATTTTGGAGTTCAAGTTGATGCTATTATGGGTTGAAAATCTAGTTAACTTTGGAATAGGGTAAGCATATTCCATTTGGAAAGAATATGAATCATCAAATGGCAAAGGGTAGAACATGGTGGGAAGATTAATGCCTCCCCTTCCACAGACATAGACACACTCAATCCCTGGAAACTGTAAATATATTAAGTGAGATGGCAATAGAGAATTAACATAAAAAACGGAATTATGGCTGCTAATATCTGAGTTTAAAACAGAGAAATCTCCTAAATTATAAGGGTATGGAAAATCCATGAGTCCTAGTCCAGCCTTGTGCATTCCTGACTTCGATATTTCCATAGGTATACTTGAAATGGAAGACGCAAGCAGAAGATAAAAATCAGATAAGCAGTTACAGTCATGTAACTGTCTATGGAAAAAATTAGAGTGATGCAAAGTGGAAAACAGTCAATCAGACATTTCTGGTTTTAAAGATGGAAAAAGTCAACCATGAGCCACAAAAGAAAAAAAAGAGGGGTGGCAACCTCTAAAAAGTGGAAAATGTAAGGAGCAATATCTCCTGCTACAGTTGCCAGAGAGGAAAACACTTTCTGACCCCTCCATTGTGGCACGATGAAATTATTGTTAGATTTCTTATACATTAATCTGTAAGATAATAAAATGATGATTTAAGTCACTAAGTTTAGGATACATTGACACCGCAGTGACAGGAAGTGAATGCAAGGCCTTTATACAATGAATGACTTAAAGGTATATTTGTATGATAAATTCAAATTTGTAATCAACCCCTGCAATAGACTATGCTACTCCTTAACTATCATCTCTTTCATCCCTCCAGTCTCCAGCTTCTGGAAACCAGCATTCTATTCTCTGCTTCAATTCTTTTAGATTATGCATATAAGTGACAACATGTCTTTCTGTGTTTAGCTTATTTCAGTTTGCATAATGTTCCCCAATTCCATCCATGTTGCCACAATGGTGAAATTTTGTTTTTGTACAGATGGGATGTTCTATTGTTTTGATATTTCAAGATTGCCTTTTTTTCTGCTAGTTGTGTAACATACATGTATTATCTTTGTTTCTCTATTAAATCTCTTCTACTCCTTCTGTCCTGGTTGAAATTCCTCTCTAGGTACATGGATATAGATGTAAAGGTGCAAATAATAATAATAATAATAATAATAATAATAATAAATAGGTCCAAGCATTTTTGCTATTTATAAATAATTTTTCATAAATATTTCTCATTGTTCCATTAATCTCAAGTAACATTTTAGTTTTTAAGCTAGAAGGACAGTGAGAGAGAGAGAGAGAGAATCAATTTTATTTAGTTTTTCATGCTGCTTTCCTTGCTTTGATACTTCATTGTGTACATGGTGCTGGTGTTCGAACCCACATCCTTGTGCATGCCAGGCAAGCACCATAACTGCTGAGACGCAGCTCCAGCCCCTGTCCTATTTTCTTAATATATGTAACCAAAATATGTACTGAATTCATGAACACACATTGAAGACCATTTGCATCTACCTTATTTTCTAATCAAGAAGTTACTTGGGAGGATTGGAGCAGTAGCTCTGTTGTTACGTTGCTTGCCTGACATGTGTAAGTACGTGGGTTCGAACCCCAGCACCACATACACAGTGGACTGTCAGAGCAATGAAAGCCACATGAAAAACTAAATAAAATGGATTCTCTCTTTCTCTTACTTTTTTACTGTCCCTCTCCCTCTTAAGGAAAAAAGAAAAGAAACAGGACATATAACTTATAACATTTAGTCTCACTACAGAAGTCAAATGTTGCAAAAATATTTCTAGAATGCCATGTCTGTCAAAGAAGTACAGAAAAAAGTGCACTTTGCTTATGGATCTCAGAATTGTATTATGCAATTCCCATTTCCTAGCAGGACCAAATATCAGAATTAGAGAGTCAAAACACAGATTCACTGCTATGCCTACCAATTAAACATTTAATGAGCTAGAATAATGACCCTTTCTCCTAACTTGGTGTAAGAATAATTAGATTTAAAAATTCTTCCCACATGAATGAAATCATAGTGTTACCAGTCAGAGAAAGTGAAGATGGAGCACCATTCTCATATTGGCCCACTCTGTTAAAAGTCATTTTGGTGTATGGGTGATAAAGAGGAGACATGCAATGATAATCATTGTACAATATCACTAAAACCTTGGTGAACATGATGTGTACAACTAGTGGAAGCTGGTTAAATGCAAAAAGAAATGCTAAATGTTACAAGAAGTTCTATGCTATTCTATAATTAATTGAATTATTAGAAATTCCAGTTTCTAATAATGTGGATATACTGAGACACAAGAAGAAATATTTTTGTCAAACTATTCTTGCCAAACTCTTTCCAAACTATACTAGAAATGCATTATTCAATGATACTTGAAGAACATTGAATGCTTCATCAATGTCCATTGTTTATATAAACTTTAAGCATAACCTAAGCATCCTACCTAATCTATAAGACATTGATTTGTGTGTATACTGATTGTAGGAAATATCTGTGTGATAGAGACAGGATTGAAGTCCAGATCCTGTGTCTTACCCTTAAGGTCATTTATTTTTCCATGATATAATGATTAGCTGAAATATACAAAATCTTGAAAGTATTTAATTTTATAGGAATAAATGCAAAAATACTGGTTTCCTCTAAGGATAAGTTTAGAATTTATCATTTTTAACAAGTGTTTTTAAAAGATTAAGATAGAGGAAAGAAAAAATGCACAGCTTTTAGTTAAGCTTAGTTCATAATAATTTGTGAAGCTAAAATACCTATTATAATTAAGACTTTGGTATACTCATTTTTATGTTCCTGATTAAATTTTTAAAAGCTTACTAATTTTTTAATAAATGAGCAAGGATTGATAGTAGTGAGCACATCAGTTACCTTGCCCTTCTTTAAAGCTTACAAATTTTGAGAATTTAAGATTACAAGAGTATTTTCAATTCAATAATTTTGCATAGATCCTACCTTATAGCTTTATTGGTCTCCAACTACTTTGTTCTGTCTATAAAACTAGGTGAGGGGCACAATTCTGTCAATTGCAAACTCAGTGCAGCTAATTACTCTAAAGCAAATTTAACACTAAGAAATGGCAGAAAGAAACTATATTCTCAATTTACTAATTTCTTATAATAAATGAGGAAAATATCATGTGACACATGAATACACACAAACAATAGATGGGATTTGTTAGATGAATATTTGGTATACTGTTGTTCTTTTCAAACATAGCTTTTAAAATATACTGTAGTAATATATTAGAGATATTTTACAGTAATGATTGAGCATAATGCTTTTAAATCCTGAAAAAGATGAACATAACCTTTAATGAAAAACATAATTCCTCAAGAATCAGTTTTATACTGAAAATATCTGAGCATGTGGTATTTTAAAATCTTAATTGTTTTTCATACCTCTGTAAAGATTATCAAATAGCATTAATAAATGATATCTTACTCTTATTGAAAGCCCTGACTTTCTCAGTTTATAAATTAAAAAGTTGGTTTCATTCAATAGACTTCTTAGATTACTTCAAATTTTCAAATTTGGTAGTCAAAACTTCAATATAGTAATTGTTATCACCTAGTTTTCTGGAACCCAAATTCCATGTCATCCCTGATAAATCATGCTGCCATAAAATAACATTAATTATTTCTGCTTCATCTAGTAGACATCAACATCAAGTTTTTTCTTCAGCTTTCATCTTATGGTTGAAGCAAGCCCATTCATCTTCTTTTTAGAAACAAATGTGATTGGCTCATGAAATACTTTTATGATTGATTGGCAGGCTTCATGGTAGATATAAACAGGCAGCAGTCAGCAAAAACCTTGCAGATTTATTTTCTGGGTCATGCTTCTGCCACCAATAACTCACTACCTCTTTGTGCTGCAACTTCTGGAGGTCAGAAGAGTAATGGTATATAAGCAGTTGCAGGCCTGATCCTTACACCATTTTCTTCATAATAATTTTTTGTTTTGCTTTCTAAGCAAATAGAGGCAACATGAACTTAATATCAACAGCAGCCATTTTACTCTGCTAGCTTTTTGGAGCTAAAGAAGTTTGCCCAAGTTCAGAGCTGATGTATAAAATGATTAATTACAAGTTTTATTAGGGCTAGAGTGGTGGCTCAGCAGTTATGGCACTTGCGTGGCGTGCGCTAGGATGAGGGCACCTACCCCAGCACCATGTGCACAATGAAGCATTGGTTCAATGAAGGCCACATGAAAAACTAAATAAAAATCACATCTCTCTTTCTCTATCTCTCACTGTCCTTCTTTCTCTTAAAAAAACAAATAATTTTCATAGTGAAGGGAAAGTTTCTGGAGTAGGAACTATTGATCTTTTGGAAGAGCCCCAACAAATTTCTAACTAAATTCTAATGGCCAACTCCTGAGCAATAAAAGCTGCCCATCCATTAAAGATTCCTCCTTAAAGTAGCTGTGCACGAAACACCCACAAGGTAGACATTGACCAGGGGAGTGCTTAATTCCAGTTCCCCCAATATGACTGTACTCCATGAATTTATTAATCTAAGATTATCTGTCCTGACCCCAGATGGATGACATGTTTTGGGAAGGTTGTAGATATCAGCTTAAATGAAGTTAGTGTCATCAGTGTTTATATTCTGAAGTCTAATTATGATTAAATACACATAACTTATTATCTCTGTTCTCAAAGTTTAAGTAAATATTGAAGAAGGTATATTAACACTGAACTTTATAAATGGTTAAATTCTTATTCCTGTTGTAATATTATATTAACTTGATTACCCTAGTGCAAAGTATATCACAATGAGAACCCTGAACTAAGTGCAAAAACTGAATACTGTTTTTCAATGAATTTCCTGATTATCTCATAGATGTTTAAACCTGTAGTCTTGCCCATGTTCTTTCCCCTGTTTGCTAAGCACTACTCATGCTATATACTTTGGTGAATTTTAGATGGAGCAAATATTTCACTGTAGGTATAATACTTCATCATAATACCTAGAAATATTTTTTGCAGCCATTCTAATAAATTTGTTATATAAGTAGTGAATTCAGAAAGAGACTTGAAGGGTCTCCGATTGTTCATTTCAAAAATGAAAACCGAGTTAGTTTTGTTCAACTTCTTACCTCATATCACACTTTCATTCCAAAAACTAAATGGAATAATAATCATTTTCACAAAGTCCTCAAGATATTTTTAAAACACATTTATTCACACGAACTTCCTGAGTATGTTGTGCCATTCTTCCTGAACTGTGGCTTTTTCCCAAAATCATATCTAAAAATTAAAGTATTTCTGAGATACTACACATTGTCTACAAAAGGAATTAAAAATACTTCCTCCTGGAAAGAAGTAATTTCTCTCCTTTGATAGTAGTCCTTCCTTCATTTATCTAAATCCTCTCATACATCAAGTTCTACCATCAGTCTTTTTCCCTTAAAAGCTTACTCTGGGGGTAGGTTATCTTCTAAATTCATCTATGAATTGAAATTGTGCACTAGGATCGTATGTTGCTGTTCTTTGATGACTGTATATATCTCAGAATTTCTCATCTTTCTAGGTGTTCGATAGGTATATATTGAAAATTCAATTTCTTATTAACTCAGTTACCTTATTTTTTACTAATTTTACATATTGAAAATTCTATATGTTATTGTTAATTGATTAGTGCTAGAAAGATAATGATCATTGCTCCACATGTTTTCTCTTAAAATTTTAAGACTTAGATGAAATATATGTGTGAATACAGACTTTCTAAAAACTGACGTTCCTTGCAGGGGTTACTGTACAGTCTGAGCTGTATTACCAACCTCAATGAGTGATAAAACAGCAATGTGACCATTTTTCTTTTGGTGAACAATGAAAATAAGCCAGAATAATTGAAAAATGAACCTAGACTATAAGCTGTACCAAGTCTTAAAAATCTTTGACATGCCCATCTTCCCCTTATGGATTTTCTAACTTTCAAAGTAAGAGGGAGGATCAGCAGAGACATTCTTCTAAGCTGGGAGATAGAATGCTCCTTGATGACAGATTTTCTTCCCCTTTGAAAACTTTGAGGTTCCTGCATTTAACCTTTCCAGCAGTAACAACCCTGATGGAGTCCATCTGACACTCAGTAACTCTTAAAAGCATGTAGGCTGAAAACCTCCTGGATCAGGCAGTGTGAGCCACAAATGATGACAGGAAATAGAATCTCCTATCACAGAGGCAGCAACACTATTCATTACAAAATATGCAGATCAAATCATTGTTTTGTTGACTCTTATTTTCTTTGTAGAAAATGTCCTCCTCAAGAGTTTGAACTTACATATTGAATAGAAGGATTGAATGGAAGGATATTTTAGTTCCTTCTGAAATTCTGGCAAGAATTTTCATCTTAATTATCTTCTTAAAAATTTTCTAAGAAAAGTTAAAGTGCTTTCAAAAGCATGATTGGAAAAAGGTGAATACATTTTTTATAGATGTGGATAAAGGATTCAATACCCTGTGAATGAGACTTTATTCAACTATGCATTTAATACTAAAGAAACAGTTAGATGATTTTAAGAAAATAGGAAATTGATCCCTATACTTTGATTTCAAGGGTCTTCCCCATAGCTCAGAAGGTGTACATTCCTCCTAACATGTTGTCCATAGATTATGGAGTGAATTGATCTGTAACAACTACCGTCAGTCTCTCTGACTCAGAAATGAAAACAAGGCAGGCATATGGATGAAAGGAAGGAAATAGCCATTTCTAGCCAGGGGAAGAAAGATATATTTCCTACCAATGTGTAATTTGATAATTGCTTTTCTTAATCATAGATAGAGGACAACTGTTAAATCATCACTAACAAGTTTTATTACCTAGTATTTTGAAAACTATCAATGAAAACAGTTATTTTACATGGTTAGAGTTGTAACTCCTTCTCATCTATACCAAGTATTTCCCAGAGAACAATTGAATGATCACTGAAACATAAACTTCTCATTTTTACAGAGTGAGATGGTATGGATAGAGCAAATGACTGGGATTTTGAGCTCAGACAAACCTGATTTTAATGCTTGTATTGATCTCATTAATTTTAATTGACACATTTCTCAAAACAATTATCATACTAAAAATGTACCCATTTTATTATATGTACAGAGTGATCTATTACCAAAAAATAATTTTAGAAGATTTCTGTATCCCCAAAAGAAAGCTGTGCCCATTCATAGTTAGTCTAGATTTCCATTCCATTCGTCGCAACCAGTAATCAGTTCTATATCACTGTGAATTTACCACTAATAATTCTACTTCAAAGATGAGTATAGTGTCATTCCAAAAAGATTGCTTTCCCAAGAAAAATTGCTGTTAAGTCCATATTTTATGTGTAGATAATACTTATGCAAATTCTGCAAACCATGCCCTGATCTTTTCCCCATCTTACAAATGAGACAAGATGGCACATAAAGGGGAAATAACTTTTCCAAAGTCACACATTTAGAAAATAATGAGAGAGTGGGATTACAGATAATCCTAATCATTGTACTGTGTGTTAAAACTTCTGAGGGCAAGACTGTGGTGGGAAGAGGGAGATTTAAAGACGTAGAAGTTCCATCCTCTCATAGTTTAGATTTAAATCGAAATATACCGAGCACCAAGTATATGCAAAACCTTGTACCAGATATTGGACAGAAATTCTTAAAATGCTCTATGATTCTTCTCAACAGAATTAGCAAAACCAGTATGATAGCAACTAGACCCACTAAGAGAAAGAAGTGGAGTTCAGGACAGGGTAAACAATATTCTGAATGTAGGACGAGACACAGGCAGCCAGACTGGAAACTCAAAGAGGAAATTTTATTCTAGTATGTGCCACTTAAAGTATTAGCAGATCCCATCTTCATCTATGAGGCAGGACAGGACAATTGGCTAACTGGAGAGGCTGCAGGTAGAGAAAGAAGTTTTAAATATTGTAAATATTTTAACAAAATATTGAAAGCATCATTTTCACAATCAAGAAACAAATAGTCATCATAATGTAGAGTAAAACCAAAAGTACATTTTAATCTCTGTTACTTCATGTTAGTACCTGAGTTAAGATATTGGTCAATGGGAATATATCCTTCCATTCAGCAAATGCCTTGAAAGCTGGCTTTGCAATTAAGATGTTAAGCGGCGTATTTCGCTGTAGAAAGGTTCAAGCAATGGTTCAAGTGTATATAACCCTTATGCTCACTGAAGACAAGTGAACAGACACTAAGCTCTTTGGTTCTTTGATTCTGTTGTTATAGTGGGCAGGTAAAGATTCCCAGGGAAAGAGCTATTTGAGCTAACTCTAAAAAGATCAAGGAAGCAGAAAGTCAGGGAGAGTTTAAAGTGAGAGGCACGAAGTTAATCTACTTCATAAACTCATAATTCACTTTGTAATTTCATCTGTTTAGAAGATAATTTTCTACAACTTGATAAGTATTACACCCTTGCCAAGAAATATTTTTATGTGAAAAAAGCTGGAAAAGTAATTTGGGAGTATATTAGGGGTGAAACCGATTTTTAAAGTGCAAATTCCCACTTATGTTTATTAAGACCAATCAACAATTTTCAAAATCAGCACTATTTCTTATCTTCCCTCAACAGCATCCAATATTAGTAGACATCAATATGAATGTGAGCATTTGGAAGAAATATTTGGCAGCCTGCCCCTGTCCGCCATCTTCTTGCAGAGAACAGAATTTGCATTTCCATTGCTGCGGAACTGGGACTTTTCAGGTCACTGAAACACACTTGCTGATTTCATGGCCCTGCTCTCTGATTGCCTGAGTACAGGCACTGACTTCTGACATAAGTGAAACAAGAAATGGTTATTCCCATTCAGGCTTTTAAAATGAGGTCTAGAAATAGGGATTGGGGTAATTAAGGTGTAATGTTCACAGTAGACAAGTATATGAGGCAATAAATAGTGGTTGAGGTTGGTTAAACGCCAAACTGAAGCAGCGATGTTTGATAACCGCTAAAGCTATTTATGGTAAATATACTCCTAAACCATGAACATTAGTCCCATTAGATGACAGAATTTAAAAAGCAAAAAGAACCATAAAAAGTAAAACACTCAATTTTCTTTTTTTGTGTGAGGGATATGAAAGTGCTGAGTTGTCTGTTTTCCTGAGAATGCATTTAGCACATAATTTAGGTGAAAAGGTAACAGAGTATAGACAAATATACGTTGTAATAAAAGGATATTAGATATATAATAGATCATTCCAGCTGAAATTATTACATTTGGGGAAGTGGCATAGTTTGGAAGGGAGGAAGAAATATGCAAATGAGAAATTGAAGTTTATTTCATATTAATTTTTTATAATATGAAACAACTCCTAATTATGATAATCTCACATACCTTTCTTTGGGTCCATAAAAACTATAATAAGGACAGGAATACAGATGATAGTAATAATAGAATTTATTTCATTGATGTTTTCTGATATATATGGATAGGATGTTTAGGCAGGGTTTTTGTTTGTGTCCCCATTTTTCTTGGTGTTTGTTTACTTATGAGTCATTTCTTCATGCAGAATAGAACATAAATGCCTGTTTGTATTACATTAGGCCATCTCCAGAGGCTGACATATCTTTTTCCTAGTAGACCTACACCCCTTCATAATCTTTCACGTTTTTGTACGATAGGTTATGTGACTCATCATATAACAAAAGAGTTTTTCTTTTGGGCATTTTTAGAAATTTTGGTTTGCCTTTAAAAATATTTTCCCACTATATCCTTTCTTTGAGTCCTGATCCACATGACATAGGAAAGATTATTGATTTCTATAATATTTGTAGCAGCAAATCCAAATGGTGTTTTCTTTATGGAGGCAAAACTACACAAATCTATTTTCCTGAACTATAGATACTTACCAAATGCATTGAAATGTTCTCTGAGTTACTCATATAAAAATATTTGGTAGTCTTTCAATATGAGGAGCCATCATTTTCGACAAACCATGGAAGAGTATTAAAAGGCGATGTGAGTATGTTAACTCTCTCAAAGACATTTTGGGTAAATGCGTCTGTCATCTATCAGTAGGGTCATCATTTAGAAAATGCCAGCAATTGATGTTTAGTTACCACGCAATGGTGCAAACATGCGAGGTTCCTATAGTCCCCTAAGATGTGGAGCAATCTTGTGTAATAATATGAAGGAGCTAGAAGAAGCATGCATTTAGTTGGTTTATATATAAGGCTCAGAAGTCTATATAGGATAATTAAGCAATCATACTTCAATCATAGCTCTAAGAGGGTCTGGTGCTTTCTGTTAATTCTTTATTTGTTCCCATTATTTTTATTTTTCCCTGATCTTTTATCTTTTCTCTACAAATAGTCTCCTGAAGTCTATAAACAACATGAAGAACTCATTTTCCCATTACGTTATCCTTCTATCCTATTCTCAACCACAATTTTTTTCAAGTTTTCATTTTAATTTTCCCACCAGGAGTGGTGTTTCCAACATTCTACTTCAAGTTCCCTTTGCCTGATATTCTCTGTATCAACACCCCATTTGTTTCTCTCATATCAGTTACAGCTCTTTGCAAATGTTTACCCTTCTCTGTTTTCCTCTAGAATGAATGCTTCATAATGACAAGAAAGTCTTCTGTGTTGTTCAATATTCTATTTATAGCACTCAGAAAGGTTATTGATGCCCACAAGAGACAGTGTATATTAGTGAGAGAAAGAGTGAATGAATGATGTTTCATTCCACACAATGAGCTTTTTCTGTTGCTTGCTAATTCTAAAAATAAAATTTGAGTTCCTGATGTAAAGTAAGTTATTTCTTAAATAAGATTATGTAAAATATTCCAAATGTTAAGGAGAAATGAGTCTATAATCTTGTGCTACAACTTTTTGCTGAAGTCATTTCATACAGAAAAGTTGCCCCCAGAAATCTCAACCTTCCCATAGATTAAGGGGCATTTTGACAAACCACTGCCGAATAAGTTTGATTCAATTTATATACTTTGGTCCCAAATATTAAATAAAATATAGTTTGTAATGTTAGAAGAATGTAAAAGACCAAGTTCTCTTATTGAAATAACTTCCAATCTTCTGGGAAACTCTAAAGTAACATATATAAAAATATAATGCAAACCCAAATTTTACTATATATTATTATATGTATATTTATATAGAATTATACTTATTTGTTGGAGATATGAGGAAAAGTTACCAAGGAGATGAGCCTTGTGGTATAGGAAGGGCTTCGGCTGAGGGAAAAGCATTGCAGAAGCAAGGAGAGAAGATGGTAGGTGTTCAGGGATTGAATATGGAAGAGTTTTCCTGGAATTTATCATATATTAGAGCATTGCAGAAAAACAGGGATTAGTAATAGGGATGGGCTGTCCTGAGGTAAATCTTAAATTTTCAATACTCTGGGATTCCTTTGCATATTTAAATCTCATACTCTATCCACTCATTATAATAGCCACTATTGTACGTTTTATTTTTTTTACATTTTACTCAAAATGTAGACACACATTAATTTAAAATATGTGTGTTTATATAGATATTAAGTTAGCATCCACTAATATTTCATTCCCTTGTGAATACTAATTCTTGATTGATAATTTGAATTTTTTCAAAGTTTTCTCCTATGTTAGAAGACATCTTTGCTTTTACAGGGAAAAAAATTCTAAGATGGGATAAAGTGTAGAGTATCTAATGTTAACTGTTAACCTAAAACATTAACATAAGCCAAAATCTAATATTTCTTCCCTGAACTCATGACCATCCTTTGAATTTTACTAGCTTAAAAGTTATTTCCTGGTTCTCCCTTCACTGACATACTTTCCAAAAATACTTCCAATTTTGTATACTCTTGCTTCTTCTGTTTTAGAGTACTTTTGGGGGACTGGAGATTTAATCTAGGGGTGCTCTAAGACAACTCTATCCCAGCCCTTTTTATATTTATTTTCAGACTGTGCTTTACTAAATTACCCAGCCTAGCCTTAAAATTATGATCCTCCTACCTCATCCTCCTGAGTTGCTGGGATTGTATGAATGTGCCACTGTACCTGGCTTACCATTCTTCCTATCACCTGTCATTGCATTTACATATTCTGACTTACTCACTGGAAAATAAATACCTTGAGAGGAGGCCTTATTGGTCAGTGCCGTGTATCTAGCATCCTGCATGCAATGATTTACCAGAAAGAAGTTGGTAATTACTTGTAGAATTAATTAATAACTGATACTCTTTTCATTACAATTCCAGAGATATTACTTGCCAAATTATGAATATTTTATGCATGAATCCAGTTATATTTTCATTCTTAAAAAGATCTTAACATGCATGTCTACAATCTTATACATGGGGTGTTTCAGCTTGAATAGCTTAAATAAAAGCTGTGCCTGAAAATCTTTGTTTTCCCATTTTATATATATATATAAATTATATAGAATACAACACATAATCTGTATATATATAATTTTTACATGTGTATACACACATGTATATAAGCTATTCATCCTTTGAAATAAAAATAACAGAAAGGGTCTGCTTCTTAATAATGGAGTATAGGAGTGATATTTTATAGTAGTGATTATCTGAATGAATGTATGATATGCTTTTTATTTGTAATAATTTTCTGCAATAAATAGTTCTATGTGCTTTGGCATGCTGAGCCAAATAAAATGGACAAATTTTAAAGGAAAATTGCCAATTGTTACACTAATATTGAATTTAACTATTTTTATGCAATTGCAGTCTCAGTTTGTCTAAAATAATATCAGAATCTTATCTGGAAATAATGTCAATATCACATACTAGTTTCTTATGTCTGTGCTTTCAGACATTGCAACCAATATAACACTATTTTCACTGATTCTCACTGAAAGAAACAAAACAAAATCCTATTTATGTTTGTTTGTCTTTATCCTGCAGATTAGAGTACTTTTCCTATTACATTATGACGGATCTAAGCTACTATCAAGGCAGTTGAATTTAAGATTTCAGTAAACTCTAAATTTGATTCCTTTTGTGTATTCATTAACTTCATGCAGACAAAGCAGATGGTCACTTGTATAATTGCTTATGTGTTTATAAAGAAAATCAATTAGTCTGACCCCTGTGGAGTTCTTACCTTTTTCCTCCTTAAATTCTCATCAACAAATGTATTGATAGAGTGGCTTTTGGCACATGGAATTTCCCATACTGTGTGTAAGCCGAGGAATCATCACATATGCTAAGAAAGCTAAAAAATAATCAGAAAAGCAAAAATGCGATATTAGACAAAGAAAGAAAGGAAAAGAAGACAGTGGTGGAGAGACAGAGGGATCAGAGCAGCACCCTGTGGGTGCACTTGGATAGCTGCCATGACATGACACAAGTGGAAGGAGATTTTTCAGCAGCTCCTCAGAAAGCTTATGAAAGGGGTTAATGGTTTCTGTTGTATCTGGAGTATTAAATAAAATCAGGAAGTAATATACACAACATACTGAACATCTTGTAGGATGATTTTTGAGATGCATGGAGACTGTTGTTGTTCACAGAAGGTTGTCCCTTATCAGGCTTTCAGGTGTCAAGGACAACTGGATCAGGTGCTAAGCAGGTTTGATTTTTAGTTTTTCCTTCGTACTTCCTTCTTGACCCCATCTAGCTGCCAACAGAGTGTGGGCAAAGAGCATACCAGCCTCTCTCAAATGGATCCTAGTTTGAGGATTTAGGGGGAAGTTTGCCCCAGACTAAAAATTGAGTCTTAAACTTATTTATCATTTGATTTAGACTTAAAATCAGGGCAACTGGGAATGGAGTGAAGGCTCAGCAGTTGGAGCACTTGCCTGGAATGCACAAGGACCTGTGTTCCAACCCCAGCACCACATACACAACTAAGTGCCAAGAAACAAAGGCCAGATGAACAATAAATAAAATCAATTCTCATTCTATGTCTTCAAAACAAAAAAGGGAGGGGCAACTTCTGAAAGTTCCTTTACTTTTAAGATTTTTAGAAAACTAATTCCTCAACATACATTTTTGAATATGTTTAGTTACTTGATTTTTAAAAATTCTTTAAAAATTTTAAAATGAAGAAAAAGAGTTCTCACATAAAATGCAATTTCTGATTTTCCCTGTAAGTCCAATATTTAAGCATCCTACAGACAGAAAGAAGAAGTTTACAATGAAAAAAGGGTTGTTCTCTGCACTTTAAGGATGTGAAGAACTCCAGTATGGACTCCTCTCAATCCCATCCTTGTTGAAATGTTTGTAAATGTGCTTATGATATACCCATGCTTCCAACAAGAATTCTTTTCCATAATTTTAAAGTCCTGTGACCAAACTACCATTGCTATGAGCATGAAACATTATTTGATCTTGTACTCTTAAAACATCTCTAGACTTTCTAATGAGTGACTTTATGATGAGTGCCATAATTGCTCTTCCCAACTCATCAAATAGAAATTGGGCAAAACTCCAGTTTTCTAATTTTGCTTTATCATGTCTTAAAAATCATTTATTTTCTTTTCCTAGTGTCATTATTCGTATACTCAGTATTAATTTTGTTATTAGAAAGTACCTCCAACAAAATCACTTTGTTAATAAACACTATTAACCATGTAAAATGTCCTTTCCTTTCTTTATGTGCATGTTAACAGACATATATTTGAATATATTTTGCACACTTTATATATGTTATTCTGAAAATGATTTTTTTCTTAAGAATATATTTGAATATGTCCTTTAATCCAGATATCTAACATGAATTTTTTGATATACATGGCATTCTAAAGTCTAAAAACAACTTTATTTATTTTCCTATTTATTATTCCAATGTTTAAACAAGATTTTAGTATGAAAATATGTATTATATATATTTTATTAATTGTTTATTTTTGTATTCTAGATTCTTGAAAGTAAAACTCCTGGGTTTAAAGATATTCCATATTCAAAAGTTTGGTTAAATTTTATCAAGTTGTCCTCCCAAAATATTTTATCCAGTTATAACTCCACCATTATCACATATGAATGCCCTGTCCCTATTTCCTAAAAATGTGTATGATAGAAAGTACTCTTCATTCTTGAGCTGCCTGGAGATGACTACTTCACTCTCCCATAATTTCCTAACTGGTGTGGTTTCAGAGGTTCATACTTTCATGGTCTCAGAAGCTGAGATTAGCCTCTCTGTTATTAATAATTTCTTCCTGCTTTTCTTCCTTGTTATATTGGGCTGAGAATTAATTCATCTATTTTCTTTTTTAAATGTGTGTTTTTTTAATAGAGAGGGACAGTGAGTGACAGAGAGAGAGAGAGAGAGAGAGTATCAATTTTTATTTAGTTTTTCATGTGGCTTTCGTTGCTCTGACACTTCATTGTGTACATCCTCCCGCATGCCAAGCAAGCACGTAACCACTGAGCCACCCCTCCAGCCCCTCATCTATTTTCTTATATTATTATGTGGTAGGCTCATAATTGTCATTAAAGCATTTAATATGAATGAAGTGCAGTTTGGAGAAGGGGCCTCGTTATTTCCTCTATAGAAATTCATGTGAGCAGAAAATGAGAGAAGATTGCTAACTTAAAGAAGAAGTAATCTTTACAACCGGGTCTTCAGTACATAATATGTGAACATTAAGGAAGTAAGACTGAAGGATATCAAAGCAGCTTTCAGAAAATCTTAAATATTTTCATACATTATTATATGTAGTGCATAAGTTTTCTGCTAGCATGGAAATATTTTTTAAAAAAAGCTCAATATTTTCTCTAAATATTTGTTCCTTCTTTTTTATGTTAATGTAAGATGCAGTTTATATACATTTCTTCTACCATAGCTTTGTTCCACCTTTTACAAAGGTATTAAGGAACCGCCTCAGGACTGATCTAGTCAAGACAAAAGATGATGGAAATACTGTATGAAGGATTTGTCATCAGAGTTTATTAGCATGAAAGTATCTGTCAATATGGGTTCTCCTTGAGGTAGTCTACTACATAAGAACTGCCTTGTTCAGTAGTTCCTTGGCCAGTTTATACACATTTTAATCCAATAATTGAGCTAAGCGAGTGATTTTGAATATTCTCTTTAAATAAAGGTAAATTTCTAAGAGAAATAAAATAGCCAATAATTTTATCTTGACAGGTTTTTTTTTTTAAACAAAAGTTGAATAGTGGGAGATTTGATGTCTTGAAACTTCCCACTCATCACTTATTCAGATTGGCAATTGTTATCTTCAGTATAAAAATAGAAGGACATTTATTGCATAATGTCAGCTGTCAAAAGAATGTTTTACTATTGTTTTTAGTAACTTTTATGACCTATATGCAAGCTGGAAGGTAAAATTGTATAACTAGATTGGAATTATTAAGGTTTCTAATGATAATATACTTGTTACAGCATTAGGATTTATTTTATTTTATTTGAAACTAATGAGAAATGCTGCATTCACTACTATTTTATTTCTAATTTCTGTATAAATGCATATATTTTATATGTCAATGAATATATGAGATCTCTATTTGTGTGTGATATATACATACATATAACATAGGTAAGCATATAGAGAAAGAATATTTTATTTCATAACTCAGTAGGAAAGAATATTCAGGACATTGATAAGCATGAACAGGGTATAGCAAGTATTTTGAAAGTTTTAGTATCTACCAATAAGTAAATACTCTTCATAGACCATATAAGATTATACATTTAGAGTTCAGTGTCCTCAATCATAACACTTAATGACAGAACTAGCATTTGTGGCCTTGTATTAGGTGAGCTCATTGACATTTACAAATTATTTATCTACAAGAAGAAGAATCCAGCATAGCAATATTCTATCTCTGTATTTTCATCTCTGTTCTAATAAAAAAAATAATTGCCATGAGTATTACTAAATTATAACTGACAGAAGATAGAATGGATTTTAGACCATCTTAAATAGAATCGGTATTTCCCTAAGTACCTATTGCTTGTCCATAGTCTTTTTAAAAAATGATACAAATTTAGAGGATAGGTCAAGAGGCCTTCTTCACAGTAGTAGATGAAGTATTTTAAAGGTTATTTAGCAATCATGAGAATTTGGAGGTATGTAATTGAAGGAAAAAGAGAATATTTCAGCATACAGGGCCTCCACTGACAACCAAATACAGTAGAATACCTCTAGGACAGCCTAGTATTGACACATACTTTCATGCTAATGTACTCTGATGGCAAATCCGTCCTGCAGTATTGCCATTCTTACTGCAATCATCTTTTGTCTTTACTAAATTCTGTCCTGAGGTGATATGAATCAAGGTTCCTTGATAACTTTACAAAAGTTGAAACCAGGTTATGGTAGGAGGGTGGATGGAAGCCTCACCCTAGAGTAATGTAAGAAAAACAAAGATCATCTATAGGGAAGTATTTTGTAAATGTGTCTGTGCTAGCAGAGAAGTTTATGCCTTTCGTATAATAATATATGGAAAAATATTAGATTTTCTGCTAACTGCCTTGTTGTCCTCCAGTCTACTCTGGATTGATTGTTCCTATACTTAGAACTAAAATCTTTCATCAGGCAAAAGAGGTCATTAAAAAAGTCTTTCTGGATTTTCTAAATATAGTAGATATATTAGCTTAATAAAAATTATGTTTTGTCAAATACATGAAGTTATAATTGAACCAATACTCTGAGACACTCAGATACTATTGATTTAAACAAATTTTTGCTACATTAAACATTTCCACATTTTGATAGAGGGGAAAATTCAGCCAAATTAAACATTTTAGTTTTAAAAGTGTGTATTTTTAGACTTAATGATTTATAGTTTTAGGTTTTAAAATAAAGGCAGTGAGTTTTCTCTTCATTAGTCCAGTGTGTGTGTGTGTGTGTGTGTGTGTATGCATATACATATTTAATATTCACATTTTCATTGCCAAACAATGATTCAGTC